>CAUYQG010162601.1:0-140436 GCA_963574415.1 Tarsius wallacei
TGTAGTTCCAGCTACTTGGAAGGCTGAGGCGGAAGGATCGCCGGAGCCCAGCAGGTCGAGGCTGCGGTGGCTGGGAGCGGCCACTGCACTCCAGTCTGGGTGACAGAGTGAGACTCCAACTCAAAAAAAAAAAAAAAAAAAGAAACACTGCTTTAGAGTCAACCCTTTTGCTAGCTTATATGTGCAGTCAGGGAAAAATCCCATGATATTTCTGAGCCTCAACTTTTTCATCTGCAAAGAGAGAATAATATGTATTTCCTGTGTTGCAGTTGTAAGGATCAAGTGAAGATTAATATAGAGAAACTTTGTTGATAATAGTATTTTTTCTTCCTCCTTCCTTTTCAACTAGTCCCCACCTCTCCCCTACCCAACTTCAGGAAGACACCAGTACGAATATCTTAGGAAAACATGAATCTCAGGGTCACAGCTTTATTGTATAGATTTTAACACAGCCATATTACAAACATTGTCAGGGAACATTTACAAGAATAAATAAGATGGACTTGCAGGTGTAAAAAGATTACACTTCACTGTAATGTACAGTCAAAAAATATATCTGATATTCATTGACCTGACATTATTTACCTTCTGCTTTTTTAAGCTAGAATTGGAAAGAAAAATGAAAACAAAGCAAAACAAAAACAAAACATTGACAGCACAGTGCTGGCTTTTTTAAAAAGTTGATTTATTTTGTTTTCTCTTCTCATACGTGCTTTATCTATCAAACACCCAAACTGTACAAGTGTAGACCATTGGGATTCATGGAGGAGGCTGCAAACAGTGTGGAGACTTTGGTCTCATACAATATCGTATGACTAGTGGATGTGAAAAAGCCTCCCTGGAGTTGAGTGAGAACCTCATGATAGCCCCTTCGAGGGCTCCAAGGGTGTCTAGTAGCCAAGGCAATGGTAGAGGCCATGACTCTTTGTTTTTGTTTGGCTAGTAGGATGTAGGGTGAAAAGTGCACCCTAAATGAGTCTTTTAAATAATATGGGTTAACCTGGATTAATGTGGGCTAGCCCAGGATCCAACTGATATTGAGATGTATGCACTGGAAATAATTATAATCACATGTCAGCAGAGTTACTGTGCTATTGCTTTTGCAATCTGCTCCAATAGGCTTTGAGTGGAAAGTGGATATATAATTAACCTCTGGAGATAATATATATGGTATGCAAAGCCCTGCTCTGGGTCCTTCTTGGAACCTTCCTGGTTCTGATAGTCACTGATGGCCCTGTTGGCCAGTGGGTTTGAGTTATGGCTGCTCTCCAGAAATCCAAGTGAACACTGTGTCTATGGTAAAGCAGCTGTTACCCCTAGTTTGGTATTTAGTGATAACCAGCCTGGTTGAGTTCAGAATATGTGACCAGAGCAGCATCTTGGCCTGTGTGGTGGGAAGACTTGGGTGGGAGAGCAGAGGGCATCAACCTATACACACCAAACACAAGACACTGTACTTAGCTTTGTGCTCTGTGAATAGGAATGAGTTCAAACATAATTCCAGCTCCTCAAGATCTCATCCATCTAGAAGGAAAGTGACCTAAAAGCCATCTCAGCAATGCTCCTCCTCTCCTTTAAAGAGACAGCTAGCTTCTGCTGGACAGCTGCAGAGATAGGTAGATTATCCTCTCTGGCAGACAGCAAGTTCTTCCTTATAGCTATCAAGTTTATCAAGACCTAGGACTGGAAAACTGTGCTTTACTTTATCCAATAATCTGCAGTCTTATGGAAGATATGGGCAATAGATTCTGCTTGACTCTTCAGAAGACTGATTTTACCACTCTGCCCCCTAAGCCTTCAGACTGCCTTGGGGGCTTTGATCCAAAGGACACCAAACATTATTAATCTTCCATGGGAGAAACAGGGACAGGGTAGACACTGAGAGTTTGTGGAACCATCACACAAGAGGCCCAGAGATTTGTATTCACTAGCCCAAAGACACTAAAAGACAGGGACTCAGTTTTGCAATTTTGGCGGGGTAACTTCCTATTACCCTTCCTTCTTCAAATCCAATTGTCCTACTCACCAGAGAACCATGAACTACATTAATTAAGCTCCAGGCCTTCATACCAATACTTTCCTGTTGGACACTTCAAGGTCACTGGACCCTTATGCTCTAAACATTCCAACCAAGGCTCTTATCACCCAGAGCAACTCTCAGATACAGAAGGAAGCCCTAATGATAATCCAGCCCCTAAAACTTCCCAATAGATTGTCTTCTATCCTGAGTCCTCCCACATCCTTTGTATCTTCCTCAACAGACCACTACCAAGCTCTCAGATGGTAGGATGCTAGGCCAGGGGGCTACCATTTTGTATGCTGATCTCACTTTTTGGAGACGTAACATTCATGGGTGGATTTCAGAGGGGTATATGTGACCCCTCTGATGACCTTTTGCCATCTTTTTTGGAGGTGGTGTGATCTCTACAGGACAACTGTACAGCCAGTGCCATGCAAAAGTCTATCCCTGGTTACCAATAAACTGAGAAAGAGTGCTCATGTGTGCATATGTGTCTTAGACATCTCTGCTGTGTTTCTGAGGAACAGATCCATGACCCTGAAATATGTGTCAGAACAAACTAGAGCTGGAACAGCCCTCCTACTCTCTACCACTAACCTCTCTCACTGCTGTTCAGTGACCTCAAAGGCAGGTCCCTGCGATGAGAAGCATTTCACCACTTCTAGAGGTGTATACGTGGAAAACTTCCAACAGGGAGCTTGCATGTAGTAGACGAACAAGTCTGAATCTCAGCTGGTCTCTTCTGGGTTAGATTTACTTTCCTATTTCCTGTTTCTAATTCACTGTGATTTGGAACCAGTGAGAGGCTGAGAAGGGGCTCAGATTTGTTGGGAAATGGGGGAGGCAAGTCACGGCTTTGAGATGACATAATCATCCATGTTTACATTTTATCTTCTACTCTGTCCTTCAGCTTGGGTTGACCATTTGTCCCTGGGGATCTTGACCCAGCACAATCTTTTTCCTTATGACTTAGGATCAGCATCTTGCTCATGCTTATTCTTGGGTTCACCCATGACTTCCATAGTGTTACACTTGATTCAGCTTGGTGTTGATGGCCTGTCTACCCAGCCCAGGAGTTAGCTGCAGGCTAAGGAAGAGTGGCTTTCTTCATTCTGTCTCTGGGTAGTGAGGTGCAGGGGAATGATAATTTCTTTCAGTGTCTCTGGATCTGGGTTTGGTAGTCATTTCTGCAAAGGATAAAGATGCGGCTGCTTCTCCCTGGGCCTCACTTCTGTTGTTTGCAGCAGTCTTGTTAGACTGAGCCCTCTATGCACTCTACAGGGCTTCATGCCAGAGCTGAGGAAAACTAGATCCTGGGTGGGGGGAGACATTAAGCAGGAGCTAGAGTCACAGTGGGGGATGAATACACATGACTGGTCAGAGGGAAACTTATCACCGTCTCCCCCAGACACCAAGATTTGTTCTAGAGCAGCACCCTTGCTCCAAATGGTTCTGGCGATCCCTTCCCCATCCCTCATCCTGCTGTGTCATAGAAGTGATCACTTTGCTCAGTAACTCATCTGCATCCTTGGTTCTGACTATTCATTGGTTTCCAATTTCCTGACCTTGCCTTCCTGTTTTTTGGCCTAAAGCTCTCCAAATATAGCCCTTTGAACATGGTTGAAGCTTCTCTTTTTGTGCGTATTTTTTCCATTAATTGGTTGCCCCAACATTCTATAGCCAAGAAATGGCAGTGCTGGGATTTGAACTCAAGACTGAGTTCTTTCCACTACAACTTCATGCCTCATGCAGATATGAACTGTGCCATAGTCATCTGTGTTTCCTGGTAGTACCTTCTCCATGGTGCTGCATATTCGTAAGTAAATATAAGGGGTAAGGTAAAATGAGTAGCCTTTCAGATCCCAGTCCCTCATGTGAAGTGTATACTCAGATTTTCCCAAATTGTAACCATATGACTCCACCTATACCATAGGCACCACCTTCAAGAAACCCCACCACTCAGGAATCTTCTGAGTAAGGCTGTGTCCAGCTTCCCCTTTCCCTTTGAGGCTTTGTGGGCTCAGCCTTCACCATGTCAGATGGGCAAGTCCTCATCATTCTAGTTTGTGTCAATGAGTTCCTTCCAGCACTCAACTGAAAGAGATCTTAGTTGAGGTTCACCCATGAACACTGAAGTCTGAGCACTCCTACATCAAAGGATCTGCCTCGGAGAAGATCAGTTAGTCTTGAGGTTGAGTATGGAATTGGCCTTAGGAGAAAGCAGCTTGGCCAGGCACTGTGTCTCACTCTGGGATATAATTCCCCAGGGTCCATCATAGTGGGTTGAATGGGTCAAAGTGAGAAACAGGACACATGGTTTTTCTAAAAAAAAAAAAAGAAATATTTATACAGTCATATCAAAACTAACCTGGCTGAATTAGAAAGTGGACGCAAATTTTGCATGAGTTGTTAAAATTAAACATGGAATTGAAGGAATTTTAAGCTTATTGTTATCTGCTTTGGACTTTATCCATTGCATTATCTGTTTCATTCTAGTCTCTGCTGCTATGAGTAACCCCATAGGGAAATCTGAGACACAGTGGTGAAAAATATTGTCTGTATAGTCAGAAAAACCAGTTTAAGTCCTGACTCACTTATTCATTAGCTGTGGAACTGTGGGAAAGTGATTTCTCTCCTAGGAGCCTCAGTTCCCTCATCAGTAAAATGATGGCATTCACAAATACTTCTTAAGAATGTTGATAGAATTCAGTGAACTCGTATGAGTCTCCTACAGGGGTCTGCTGGTTTCTTTGAAGGTTGAACATCTTGCAAACCATTGCTCGGACCACATCCACAGGGAGGGCCAGCACTTAAATCAAGCTGGTCACTTCCATTCCCACAAAAGGAGGCCTACTGTGACCATTGAGACTCAGAGGCCCCCAGCTGGCTTAGAATCTTTACACTAGAAAGGATGAAAAGACATAATTTGGGGGTGCAGTTGAGATACTTTTGGAAGCTATCTAGGCCATAAACACACACAGGTGGGGACAGTTCCTGGATTCTCATTAATTCCTTGCATCTTCTCCAAACAGGGTTCCTATCTAGAAGGTGAGGACCATAGGAAGCTCTTTGCTAAGTGAGGGCACTCTCAGGGCATCCAAGAGACAAGAGGCTAGCTTCTGCCATGGAAACTCATAGAGCATTAATACTATTTTCCTCTGCCCATAACAAGCTGAGCCCACCCTGTACCAGGGTGAGGTAGGAAGATACCCTGGGAGAAGTGGTATTTGTTGGGCAAAGGGCCAAGTTCAGAGTGCTGGACATCAGTGCCCCATCTCATCCAAGCCGTGCCACATCCTTGCTACATGGGATCTTAGGGACGTTATCCCCAACTATGAGCCTCAGTTTCTTCTGTACACTAGCCTAAGACCTGTTCACTGCCCTACCTTCTTGGTAAGGTGGTTGGGCTGTGAAAAAATAAGGGGATGAGCTGGGGGAATCATCGTTGTCCCTTGCTGGGTTATCCCACCATGGTGTGAGTTTTTATGTTTTTCTCTCCCTGAAGCCACACTTTAAATTCCTACCATTTGAAATGCTAGAAGCCACTGTCATTTTGATCTGCCAGCTATTTCACCCCTTCCTGAGCAGAATAAATCCTGGGATTTGTGTTAAATAGCTCTCCCTCCACCCTCATCCTGTTTGGATGAACCAAGATCTGAGAAAATAGCATCCAGAGGGTTGATTTGCCATGCTACAGACTCCGTGCAGGCTAGCAAAGGCCATCTGGGGCAATGGGCTGGAGCTAGGGGAAGCCAGCAGGCCCAGGGGGACTGTGGTTTGGGGGCTGCTCAAATACACCTGGGGAGAGGCTCATCAAAGGAGAAGAGTGAGCTGATCATGGGGTTCCTTTGCCTGCCTTTGCTTTGAGATACTTCCTTTTGAACCTCCAAAGTGACAGCCCTTCCTTGATCAAGTCTGGTGTCTCTGGACTTCTAGACAGCTCCATAGCCCATGCCAATGGAAGCAGCTTCCCTGGGCTCCTTTCATGCCCCATCCTCATGTGCCTGAAGATATGGGTTGGTGACCCTGCTCTGTGGTAAAGCAGAGACCCTGGGCTTCTCACAGGAGCCGAGTCTCCTGATCCACTGCATATTTTGTTCCAGCAACAAACCAACGAGCAGACAGACAAATAGATGTGATATTAAAAAGGATGCGTTTATGGGAACGTTTTCACAGTGTCTGATGGAAGGAAAAGAGGCTGCCTCGCTGGCCCAGAGGGAGTCTTTTCCAACACTAAGTGGAGCACATCACTCTGAAGCTCTGCTGACTCCTTGTTGCCTATGGAGTCTGCACCCTTAGTGAGCATCTGGACCCTGGCTCACTCGCCTTGTTGTGCTGTGTCCCCGCTGGGTTGGCCTGCCCCCATACCGTCCCTCCCAATGCCATTTCACATCTCTTTGCCATTGCACATACTGATCCCTTGGCCTGAATTTCCTTTTATTCCTTTTTCTACCCATCAAGACTCAGCTGGAATGGCTGTCACCTCCTCTAGGAAGCCCTGGGCTGAGTGAGTCTTTCCTGCTCTTAGGCTCACAGAACACTCAATCTGCTCCACCACTACTGCACTATGCTTCAATCACCCTGGGATACAGTGAGCTCTTGAGGGCAAAATCTGTGCCTCCTTGAATTCTGTGCACCTCATGTTCTGTCTGGACACTGGCCTCCCAGATGGAGGTTCCTAAGTCCCAGGCCACCCAAGGCCATCAGATATTGTCCCTAAGCACCAGCTAGAGACCGAGGTCAAAAATGTCCCTGGCTGGTCCCTTCATAGCCTCAGGGAATGGGGAATTGTTTTCACTGACTAAGAAATTAGATGAGACTGGCTTTCCTGGGGAGCTGGGAATGAATTACTATAAATCTGAAATTCTGGGCTTCCCAGAAGAACTGGCAACAGGAAGAAAGAACTAAATTTCCATTTGTGGAGTTCTTTGCTCAGAAGTTTCTGGCCTTATTTTCCCTCCATAAAATAATTGTTTGGCTGCGAAAAAAATGAAGAAAACAGTACAGAGAACTCTCATCACCATTACCTGCCTTTCTGGAACCCAGGCTTTCATACCGAGGGAGGTGTCTCAGTTGTAAAATGGAAATTCTAATAAGTCAGTGGTTCTCCCCTGGGGATTCTAAGGACTAGGAGAGGTGTCATATGCAACTAGGCATGATCCCTAAGTTGAGACTTAGCAAATGCTGGTTCTCTCTCGTTAACTCATCCACACTTTAGACAAGACCCTAGGTCCTGAGTCCTCATTCCCTTGGTCTATTTTAAATCAAAGTGTAACTGGCTCCACAGTGGCCTTTTTCAAGGTGGCAGCTGGGTTTCTTTCTCTAGGAAGGAGTTTGAATTTAGAGATCTATATTATGCACAAAACTGGTGATCTGTATGCCTGAGAAACCAAAGGGACCACCTTCAGACTAGCCCATCTCTACCTTGCTCAATGGTGGTGCAGTCCCAGGGTGCCTTTAAGGACATTGCCAGGGAAGATAACGTGTCTGAGAGATTTGTATTAGAGCTACGCACTCAAACTCCTCCCATCTTTTTTTTTTTTTTGACATAAGAGACGAAAATTTTACACCCCCCAAAATAAAGTTTCTTTTCACATACACTTTGGAAAATAATCAAGTCTCATCATTTTCATCTTTTCCAAAGGAAGCTACCACCAAAGAGACACAGGAGTTACATCCTACAGGTCAGCCAGAGCCTTGCCCCAGGGAGGTGGTCCCTTTTTATAAAGACAAGGATGAACAGTGAAGTTCCCTGTAGTTCCACCCCCTCCCACTGACCACACACAAAAAAGCAAAGAACACCTTTATCAAGGAGTGCTGTGGACACAGCAGGCCGGCCAATGTATGCTGGACGGTCAAGGCCTGGGCTAGGAGAGGGGTACAGAATAGTTGTGGGCCAAGCCCCATGCAGGTTAGGTGTGAGGATGGGGGGCCTCTGCTGTGGCCTAGGGAGCATCCTGGGGTCACACTGGTCCAGACAGCAGGTATCTGGTGCCAGAGGCCCCCAAAGGAGGTTGCAGGGGCAAAGCAGTGACCTCAAGAACCCCAATCTTTTCCATGACATGGAGGAGCAGAACACACATCTCCTCCACCCCTTAGGAGAAGGAGGGCAGAAGAGGTGCTGCTGAGCTTCCCACTCCCCAGCACCTGCACAGTTGGCTTGCCATGAGATCCATAAACTCAGGAAGAATGAAAGCAAGAGGTCTGGGGACCAATAATCCGAGGCCTTGCTTGTGGATGCACTTCTGCCTGGGCCTGGTGCTGTGGCTGGTTAGGTTGGAAGGGAAGCCTGAGCCATTCGGAGCAGAAACTCCCATGGCTACAGGAGACCCCTCAGAAGGGGCAGAACCCCCCATGGAACATGGGGCCACCAGTCTTCTTCTTGAAGTCAGGCAGGATGCCACCTGGGAGCCTCTAAGCCCAGTCACTGCCATTCACAGAAAAGGAGGCTGGGCTGCAGCAGCCTTTGGGCTCCGGCAGGTTCCTCATCCCATTGGTTGAACTAAAAGGAGCTTAAATATTCCAGTGCCACCTCGTATACAAATTTATATTGTTCCTGAGAGGAAGAGAGAGGGAGAGGCAAAGAGGGAGAAGAAAAGACAAGAGAGAGAGAGAGAGAGAGAGAGAGAGACAAAAAAGAAGGAGAAATGCATTTAGTTTAGAGATACAGATTTTGGAGCAAACTTCAGCTACATCCAAACTATGTCGACTCAAAATTATCCCTAGCTGGACATTCTTCAAAGTTCTGCTTGATGCCTCCATCTACCCAAGCTTCCTGAATGCCCAGCTGGCATCATTTCCTTTCCTTTTTACTGTTTTGCACAACAGTGCTTCTCAAACTGTAACATACATACGACACACCCAGGAATTTTTTAAAAATGCACATTCTAATTCAGTCAATCTGGAGAGGGCTCAAGATTCTGCATTTCTAACAAACTCCCAGGTGATGCTTTGCTGCTGGTCACACTTTGAAAAGGACCTCACTTTGGGTAAGATCACACTTTGAGTAGGTTAAAGAGTCTTGTATCAAAATCCCTCGTGTGTGGTGCAGTGGGCCACCACTGTGGTCTTAGCATCTGGGGCTCTGTGCACTGTGTGTACCATTCTTTCCTCCACAGTGTCCTCATTCAGTGCTCTATACTGTAAAAAATTAGCATAAAAGATTTAGAATAGCGTTGGACTGAATTGAAAACATACTTCACATTCTACTAATCCAGAATCCTTTCCTTTAAGCCTGAATTAATGACACTTTCTTAAGGAATGGGAAGAAAGTAAAACAAAGTAGGTGCACCAAAATTAATAATTGGATTTCCCTTCAGGAAAGAGAAGTTGGTGAGGTTGGAAGGGGTAGAAACAGGGCAGGCAACAGTGTATGCTAAGAGTATAAAGTGTAGGTACTCAATAAAAGCCCAGCTGTGGAGTGCTTTTACTATTTGATGTCATTTTCTTCAGGTCAAGGAAACTACAAGTCAACTCCTGATTGTTGGAGAACAGTTCTTGGGACACTCACCAGGGTCTCCACCATGTTGGATTTGTTGTTCCGCAATGTTTTCACGATGTGGAACACATCAATGATGTTTTGCTGCTGGATCATCTCACATACACTGCAGATGGCGCAGAAAGTTCCGCTGCGGCCTCCCCCATTTCTAAACATAGAGTGAAGACGTGAGCCACATTCTTAGGTACTCCTCAGGCACCTTTTGATCTACTGATACCATATCAGTGGTAGTAGGGAGTGGCTGCCCTGGCACATGCAAGGAAGGCAATGGTGAAAGCTTTGGCCTGAGCCATGAATTATGGCACCATGAACTTGCTTTGACCTTGGGCAAATTACTTCCCCTGTCTGGACCCCAAGTTCTCCATTCATATAACAAAGAGGTTGGATCAGATGGCCTTAGAGAGTTCAATTAACTTGATGTTTCCTTGGTTCTATGATCATGTTACAGTCACCCAAGACCCAGTGACCTAACCCCTCAGGACAGAATGATATTGTGTCTTTGTAAATGTGGTACCTGCATCCTTGTCCAAAAAAATCCAGTGAAGACGATGGAAACTTCCAGATGAGTTTCTTATTAGATCTTTCCACCCTTCACTAAGCAATAATCTGTTAGCCTAGAGTCAGCCAGCCCAGGCTTGGAGGTGGGGGCTGGAGTGCGCCTGAGAGGCTGTCTCTACTGTGCACCTTGATTTAAGCAAGACCCTACTGATCTTGAGTTTGGGGATAGAGAGCTCATGGCAGGGCTATCCCTCCGTTACCGCTTCTTTCTGAAACTCTGTAAGTCATCTTCATGGAAACACCCCTCAAACTCTTTGTAGAAAGTCCCTTTAGGAATCTGCCTGATTTGGAATGCCTGGGCGTATTGCCAAGAGCAACTAATGATTTCATGTAATGGTCTGTGTCTAAGGAACATCTGGATGGAAACTAAGGCACTCAGTCAATTTCCCAGATGTTTATCTATAGGAAACCCAACAACCAGATGTTTCAAATACAGAGAGTTGCCTTCCATTCACCCGTTGGTGCCTGTGTTTCATTGTCTATTATGGTGTCTGTATTCCTCAAGGATGCCAAGGTCCCTGTTGGTAGAAAAATATTCCTGTGTTTTCCTTTGGTTCAAACTGCTGGTCACCTCACCTTGGGGGTCATGGATAAAAAGATACTCCTGCAAAAAAATGCAGGCTGGAAGAAAAACATGAGAGAAAGTAGGGACTCTGGAAGAAGGGTGCAGTTGTTTCTGAAACAACAATAGCGAAGTCCAAGAAGAAGAGATGAATGGACATAGGCATCTCAGGGTCTGGTGGAGTGAGATCCTGAAAAGATGGGGGTGGCTCTGTGCTAATGGTGAAGTCATCTAAGTGTGTGGGAGGGAATTGGAGGCAGAAGGGATTAGCTGGTAGGAAACAGTTGTCAGTTTCTGAGACCTGGGCAGAACCAGCTTGGCTGGGCTGATGTTGTCCATCAACCTGACTTGGGACACCACACAGCATCTTCCTGCATTCCAGCCTGGGATTTGCATCCTCTGGGAAGGGAGTTTTGCTACAGGCCCTTAAGTTCTGTGTATGCACATGTGTGTGTGCATGTGTGTTTGTGCGTGTGTGCGTGTGTGTATGTATTTAACTTCCTTTAAGTTCTCTGACATTCCTAAAATGTGCATGCACCATCTATTTGAAGAGAGAGAATAATTAGCTGGTTTTTAAAAGACTGAGCTCAATTCTGAGGTCAGTCAGATGTTGGAGGTGGGGGCTTGGGTGGGCCTGAGATGCTGTCTCTACTTTGGTTTAAGGTATGCAGTACCTGCCTCCATCAGCTTCAGAAATATTTGTTCTGATCAAAAGAAGATCTTGGTTCAAATTTCCTTTCACACAGTATTTTTATTTATTTATTTATTTTAGAGTCAGGGTCTTGCTTTGTCACTCAGGTTGCAGTACAGAAGTGCAATCATAGCTCAATGTAATTTTGAACTTCTGGGCTCAAGGGATCCTCCTGCCTTGGCCTCCCAAAGTGCTGGGATTACAGGCAGGAGCCACCACACCCGCCTAACACAACATTTTTAAAGGAAGAGCTTTTCTTAATCACTTCTCCCCAAATCATTTAAGTTCTAAGAAAGTGAATGATTGTGAGTCAAATATTCGACACATAGCTGTTATGGCTGCAGATTTGTTTTGGGTCTGAGATTTTTGTAGAATCCCTCTCTGTGGTCACTTTATACTCCGATGGCAGACTCTATGACACTTGCTCTTCTAGGTAACATACAACATTTGCAGATTTGCTACCATGACATTCTTGATCTCTATGTTGGCAGATAAATTGTGTTTATTTTCCAACTATTTCATGTCAAAGCACTACTGAGTCTGAAGATTATCTAATTCAACATAATCCGTGGACAGATGAGGAAATTGAGGCTCACAACATTAAGTGATTTTCTTGATGATGCACAGCATGCCAGCCGCAGTCCTCTAAGGGTCCCTTAGCAGAACGACATCAAAGTTCATTTGAATAAACTATGCACATTTGAAAACAGGAGCTAAAAGCTCCAATTTACCCCAGTAGCTGAGGGACAAACACAGCTGGTCTTGTGCCCACTATGCCCCTGGGAAATAGTGTTCCCAGGGTCCTTTGAATGCATCTTCAGCCCCTCAGGGCAGTGCCCTCCCCTCTTTCTCTCTGTGTCTTTGTGTTCCCTCTAAGCTCATAGTAGAGATGCCCCAGGAGGCAGACATAATGGGCAAGTCCTCTGTTTTACTCTGAGGCTGTGTAGGTTAGCTTAGAGTCCAGTGAATGCAAATCTTAGCCCCTCTCTTGATTACCTTATTCTGCCTGTGCCTCAGTTTCCTCACTACAAAGTGATAATATCTACCTCACAAATGGAATGAGGCAATTCATTTAAAATGTCTGGCTTTAATTAAGCTCACTTAATCAATACCTTCCTCCTTTTTCCTCTTCAGGAAATAATAAAGGAGGCTCTGATCAGTGGAACCCACTTTGTCCTGGGCTTTCTTGCAACCAGCAGGACACATTATGCCTCCTGTTGGGGATGGAGCTCATTTCCTTATTGGGAGCATTGAGGAACAGTCTGCCACCCCCTCCCTTGTCTGTAGAAAGGTCACTAGGTTTTACATATATGTCATGTAACAATAGTTCAGGACAACACATTGGCAGCCACATTACAATGAATAAAAATAATTCCTTGGAATGCACTCTCATTGGCCTTTAAGAGATACTGAGATGTGGTAAAGAAAGCCAGACATGCTTAGGACTGGTGTATGTGGCCATCTGCAAGGATGCTATATCATCTGTTGGCTTGTTGCCCTGGCAATACTTCCCCATTACTCACAGGCAGTGGACCACAGTGCGACCCTCCCTCCCGTCGTACTGCTCCTGCCACTTCTCCAGCCGTCGGACCACTTTGAGCAGAGAGCGCTTGGAGGGGGGTGTATCCCGGTAGGCAGGCCAGCCAATGTACTGAAGGTGCTGGACTATGCGATAACCATCCTGTGGCTGAAAACAGAGAGGTTGTTAGGGGTGTTCTACTGGGGATACTTGGGGATGCAAGTCTTCCAGATACCCCCAGGGGCTGCAGAACTGTAGTGAACAACAGGCTAAAGGGAATTTAAGCCATGTACTCATGAGGAGAGTCACAGGCTATCCGCATACCTACCTCTATACCTTTATGCACACTGATTCTCCTGCTGTGACTGCCCTGACCCCTCTTCTCCCTGGAAAATGTCTAGTCAGTCTTCAAAACCCAATTTAAATATCCCCTTCCTTAGGAAAGCCTTTCTTGTCTCTGTATATCTCATCCTCCCAGTATATAGCTAACTCTGAAAGGGAGGGGCTGAGTTCTGTTCACTCTGGAGTCCCACTAGAGACCAAAGTTGCATTTCATAGATTATTTTTCTGCCCCCTGCCACCTAATACTCCTCCACTCAGCCAGTGAATATCCTCATGGAAGCGACTGAGAAGTTTTGTCTACACAGCAGCAAGTGTGTCAGGAAACAGGCAGATGGCAGGCTTCATGTCATTCTTTGCATCTCTGAGTGTTGGAGTCTTTGCTGGATCTAGAGCCGGAATCAGCAAAGGTACCACCTCTTCAAGGAAGGGATTCTCAGGAGAGTATGATATAGACTCTTGGCTGGCTTAGCAGAATCCTCTCCTGGCAACCTCCATCAGCTCTGGGGAGGAGCGGCATGGCCAGCAATGGCAGCCATGTACTTACCCGAGCCATGTTACAGATGCGGAATATTCTGTGGATGATGTCCTCGTCGATGTCTGCAGAGACGAACTCCACCTGGATGGGCCCGTAGCACCCAGAAGTCTTCTCAGGCCAGTACTGCATACAGAGCTGGGACAAGGAATGAGGTCACAGAAGGAGGCCAAGCCAAGGGGGAAAGGTCAGTCTCATTTATCACTGAGCTTTTCTTATTGCTGGCAGGACACATTGGCTAAAAGGTAGAGTGCTGTTCAGGGAATCAGATTCAACCTCTCCTTTACAGAGCAGCCACATGCTTATTTGGTGTTGAAATATCAAGGCTCCGAGCACAGAAACACTGCTCTTAAAAATCTTTGCTATGTTGGTTTCAAACCATTTGATAGGCTTGCTGCACCTGTTTCCTCGTCTATAAAATGGGGAGAATAATATCCACCTTGAAGCTCTGCTGTCAGGATTAGATGGAACACTCTGAGGGAAGATAAAGTACAATCTAGTTTTCTTTTCACCACACAAGTCATGACAAACTTTCCCCCATTCTGGGAAAACCTTCACAGTATTCCTTCATGGTTGGATCATGAGTAGTTTTTAAAATATAGAGGTTTGACACCAGAGAGTTTTGAATCTAAATCTAGGCTCTGCTGCTTCCTAGCTGTTGGCCTAGGCCTCAGTCTTCTAAAAAGTAAAGGGGAATAATTATGCTTATGTTGCAGCAAAAGATAATGTCACATAGTATTGAGAGCTCTTGTCTGAACTGAAATGCTTCCTTTTTATCTGGAATTGAGAATTAGAGCCTACAGCTGACAGCAAAAGGTAGTGGTTGCCCCTTCATCAAAGAAAGACTTCTCATAAAGAGGCAGTTTTGTTCCCTGGGGGACATCTGGCAATGTCTGAAGACATTTTAAATTGTGACATCTAGGGGTTTCCATGGTCATCTAATGAGTAGATCCAAGATGCTGCAAAACATCCTACAATACACACGATAGCTCCCCCTGCCCCGATCCTGAGAGTTATCTAGCTCCAAAACTCAGTAGTATAGAGATAGAAACGCCCTAGTCTAAGATTTTAAATAGTTATTTAAGCTTATGGGTGTCAACAAGAAGGAGAAACAGACACTTCATTCCCTAGTATCTGTTGAGTCGCTAGATGACTTCAGTTGAGGAGAGAAAATTGAGGTAGGTGGTGATGTGTGTGGCTGCAGAGAGAAACGATGCATACTCCTTCAAAGTCCTGGTTTCCAAGGGGCATAGAGATGGACCCTGCCCAAGGGGCATAGAGATGGATCCACAGGCCCCAGTTTTGGGGCACAGAAGAGAGCAAAGAATGGGCTGCAGGCTGGCTGGGGACCACCCCAGCATGGACAAAGAGGCCATGTGTTGGACCCTCTATCTGTGGGTTGCCTTGAAGTTCTAGCCAAGACTCACAAAGACCCACCAAGGCTTGGAGAGCAGGTTGGGATTGGGATTGATTCTCTCATTAGGGGAGTTTACTACAGCTGACCCCAAGCTTGCAGACAAGAGCCCAGATTGACAGAAGTAACCCCCCCCACAGATGCTGGGTTTTCATGGAAGTGAGTGAGACTGCTTTCCCCTTTGTTAATGAAGAACAGCCATCATCCCCCGGGAAGTCACATGTGGAAATGTCTTTCATTCTCTCTTTCCTCCAGAACTAGAATTAGAAGGGAAAAGCAGAAAGGAGGAAGGATGTAGGAGAGGGAAAATCATGTCTCCTACCTTTCCAGCTGTGGAAAACCAACATTTAGCTTAGGAAGAACATCATTCACCTTATTGCAATAGTTTATAGCCTGTGAGCCAAGTCCAGTCAGTCACATGTTTTTGCAAATAAAGTTTTGCTGAAACACAGTTACACTTATTCATTTATCTATGGTCTATGATTATTTTCATGCTGCCACTAAAGAGTTGAGTAGTTGTGACATGTATCATATAGCTTGCAAAGCCTAAACATACTTCCTATTTGATACTTTACAGAAAAAGTTTGCTAACCCCTGCTTTGTAGGGTTCTTCTGAGGATAAAGGAGATAATTCATGTCAATAAAGTCCTTACCACAGGCATGGAATAATCATTTACTAAATTCCAGTGATTCATTCTATTATTGAACCCATCAGTACTCAACAAAAATAGTAACAATGAGAATAGTGAACATATATACATTCAAAGGATTCTTCTTATGCCCCCTCTTAAATAGCAAAGGTGTGCAAGGTTAAGTTTCATAATACAGTGGTGCCTTGCTTGTCCAGCATCACCATTGGGGGGTTAATCGGACATATTGAAAAAGGAGCTGTGACAATGCATGTGTTGTGGTGGGAAAGCTGGTCACAGGGACCTCCGTGGCTGGACAATCATCTGCTGAGCTGTGCAACAATGACAAATTCACAATTTGAACTTTCATTTCTCTTTGCCATTGGCTCTTCCACCTTAAAACCTTCACAGTAATGAGGGATAAGTAACGAGGGGTACAGATAAGTCAGTGGTCGGCCAGAGAAATCAGAATTAATCAGAAATGCCCATTAAAAAAAAAATAATTGCCTTCATCACCTGCGTTGAATGTAGCCTTGCCAGAGTTTGGCTGTGATCCTGACATGAGGTACATGAATCTGAGGTATCAGGGGAAGCCTATTACCCCCAATATTTTCAGTCTGGAGAAAATGTGGAATGATTTGTCTCTTTTAATAAGATTTCCAGACCAATTTCTCAAGCTAATAGGTTCTACTATGCTTCAAACAAGACGCCTATATTTTGGGACACTTCTCTGCATTTGATTTTCTGGGTCACTTTCCCATAATGCCCAGAGGGCTGGGGAAGGTTGCAGGGCCTTTCTAATCTGAAATCAGAGTCATCCTTTCACTCGGGTTCCCTAATTTGTGAGACCACATCAGCAGCAGAGTGGGTGACATTCAGCAGGGTGATGTGTGGGCAGAGGTGGTATTTGAGCTGCCAAGGATCATCAGGGTCTTTCCACAGCCCAGAATTCTGCACATAATCTAGCCATGGGAAATAAGAGAAGGAAGGCGGGGGAGCCAAGTGTTCTGTTCTCGGTGACCTAGCCTTAGAAATTACTCATCAACAAGAAACGTCCTCTAAGGTTTAGCTCAAGACTGTCCTGGTGTTCAAGTGCTGTGGTCACACCTGAGCAGATGTTACCATTTTGGCCTATGTATGCCATGTAGCAAAAGGTGGTAAAATGCATTGGTGGCCTTTCTTGAAGCCCCTAGGTTTAAATCCTGGCTCTATCACTTTCTAACTGGTTGACTTGGCCAAATATGTTAGCTCTCCAGGTTTATACGAGTGGCTATGAATGTTAATGTCTACTTAGCACAGGAATCTGTATCTGGTGAGTACTCAATACATGTGAGCTATGATTATTAGGCAGTGTTGGGGGAAGGTTGTTCAAAACAAGATGGATAAAGAGATTTTTTTCCCTTCCATTTAGTAGCTCTTATAAAGATTTCTTTTTAGTAATACCCAAAGGACTGCCATCGTGAACATTCCTGCTCAGCCAGCTTGGGGTAGCTATGAAGATGGGCAGCCTCCTGAATATGGGACACTGCATGTGTAAAGAGAGAGACCCCTAGGTGTCTCTGATGAATGACCCATAAGACAAAAGAGGAAGATTGGGAGCACAATAGAACCAGTGAAGTGTAGACAGTAAGTCAATGTGTCACATGACCCGATCGCAACCTCCTAAGTATTCTGTACATTTATAGTAGATATACAGTGCTCAGTTTGCATAGATTTCTTGTAGAAACCAGCAAGGGACTGAGCTCTACTCCCTGGCTCACACAGACATGAAACAGAGACCACATATGTGAATGGAGGAGCCAGACTGTTCACATAAGCATGTGAGCATCAGCAGTTTATAGAACTCTCGGGACAGGGGGTGTCTTAGGGTGTTTTAAGGCTCTGGAAATAGGGATTCTAGGAAGCCCACTTGGCTCTCTGAGACCATGAGGACCTAGCTGAACTTGAAGCCACACTTATACTCAATGGAACCTTGGCATTTACTTCCTCAGATGGGAAACTTTTGAAGTTGGACGATTTAAATTATTTACCCTAGAGTCAGAACCAACTCACTTTTTCTACTTCATCTTCTTCCACTTTCTTTCCCAGTGGTCTAAGGTGGGAGTGGTGTGGCCTGATGGAGGGATTCACCATTGCAAATATATACAAGTGGTGGTGATGGCCACACCTGGGAGGGGAGGTCAGTCCAGTTGTATCTGATTACTTAGAAATGGCTGTGCTTCTTCCAGAAAACTAGAGGCTTTTTTTTTTTTTTTTTTTTTTTTACTGTTTATTGTCAGTATAAGCTAAGCCAAGCAAAAGCTGTGAAGCGTGTGTGGACAGCCCTGGAAAAGCTGCCATACATTATTCCACCTAGCAATCTCCATAGCTGTTTGGGCCATGAAAAGATGTCCTGGGTGTGTGTGGGGGGGGAGATCATGTGTGAAATATAACAAATGTGGAGGTAGCCTCACTTGTTAAACATCCTTTTCTTGCTGATGGAATCAGAAAGCTTGTTAGTCGCTAGAATAAATATGCTCTGATGAGTTGAATGAAAACTAGCATATGAGACTATTTTTGGAATTAACAATTTTAAAGTTTATTTTGGTGCATCTTAGTTATGTCTTTCATTAATTAATATCATAACTTTAGAAATGAAAGACTTTACTTATTAAGGTTCCTGTAACCTGAGGGAGGAAATCAATTCCAGGCCACCTAAAGGTGAAGTGGACTGATATTTTTAAGAGAGAAATATTTTTAAAATTTCCTGAATTGTTTTAAAAATTCAGAACAGTGATTATAAAACTCCTTTAAACAGATTCTATAAAAATCTGAAGATACATAGTCTGACCTGTGGCCAGTTAAAGATGACAGACTGTGTGTAAAGAAAAAAATAGGAAAGGACAGAGAGACTCACAGATGGCAACCCAAGCACATCTGCACATTCCTCCTCAATTTATCCTCTCGATAGTCCCAAGAAGTGATAATGCAAACTTCAGGTAGTAGGTGGAAACTTACTCTTATCACAGCTACACCAGAGTTTGTTTCAGGAAAGGAAGGGTGAGAACTTAGGAAAATACCTACAGGAGTCTTGGTTGGGCAAAAGGCAAGGCTCAGCGCAGTTTTTAGCAAGAGGTACTAAGGAGACAGCTGAATTTTGCAGCTTCAGAAAGGAACTTTTGGGGAAGGAGAGAAAGAGCTGACAAAGACGGAAGGGAGAGGAGATAGATGGGGGAAGAAAATAATTTAGGTAATGGTGTGAGGGGGTTGGAAGATGTGCTGTTGCCACACAGGGGTGAGAGAGCAAGGTGGGATTTTAAGAACAAGGATATGTGATGTTCCTTCCACCCTAAGTCAAGAGCATTGCTGGGATGTGAACTCCACAATACCTCTACTAAAGCCTCTGCAGGAACTTGGAAGTGAACATGAGAACGGGACCCCTTTAGAAGTTTTAGAAATCTTGGAAGTTTCATTCATAAGCGGACCCTGAACATTTACCATAATAATATAAGAAAGGGAATGGTAGTAGTGGGTCACTATCAGGGGAGGGAGGGGCACATAACATTAATAAGGGTACCTGATCTCAAATTAGGTGAAGTGGAAACCAAAGGGAGGCCCAAACCTTACCTGTACGATGACCACTTGTATACTAATCCTGAGTTGTACCCTACATCTTTAAAACAAATTAGAAAAAAAGAAATCTTGGAGGTGGATACTGGGTTTTCCCACAGGATGGTGAGTAGGGAACAGAGTCAGTTTTATTTAAATCTTCAAAGATAGGGTGAACTTGGCTGACATCCAGGTAATAGTAATCTCACAGAGGATAACATTGAGACTTGGAGACGTTAAGAAACTGGCTCGGGGCAACACAGCAAGTAAGTGGCAAGGTTGCAATTTGAACTCAGGTCTTTGGACCCCATATTTCTCGTTCTATCATTATCCCCACTGTTCTGGTGGGGATAGAAAGAGACTTGCAAAGTCACACTGAGGCTGGCTGTGATGCAGAGTTGGGCATTTTGTGTATTTTGATAGCATGTTAGGTTGTGTTTTCACAAGCCGAGATAAAAATGGGGATATCAATGCTTGCTGTTTGCCCTGCAGACACAATGACAGGAACAGACATCTCTGAAATAGCACCCTGCTTTTCTCCTTGGAGAAACTCGCCTTTCTCACTTCCACAAGGATACATCACAGCCGACTCCTCGTCCTCAGACCCAACCACCCTCCTCTTTCCACCTAGCTCTGTATCTCCTGATCCCTCAGGCTTTCCACAGTGGGAGCCTTGGAACTGGGCAACTCAGCTTTTACATATGCTGTGGGCTCTTGTTTGTTTGAAAGTAAGGAAACATCACTGCCTACTCCATGAGCTTAGATTCCATAATACATTCACTGTTTCATGGCTTAGGATGCTGATATCTTTAGGGGAATGTGATTCTGCCTACCACACAGCCCCATCCTGTGGCAGGTGTGGAAGATCTTCTGAGCTTTTTAAACAATAAGATGGATATGACATGACTGCAAGGAGGGCTTCTTTCTGGTGTCTGCTCCCTATAGACTCTGGTCTATCCATAAAGCCCACAGGTATGGAAGAGGTCTTGTCAATGCTGTCCGATGTGGTTGAAAATTTTCTTTCTGCTGTGTCTGAGAAACCACAGCATCCTTTGCTGAATGTCGTGATTCTAAGATTTGGTCCCACGAATCTGACCACAGGTCTCTGGAGCCCTAAAGAGCTAGAAAAATATCTAAGGTTGAAAGTAGAAGTTTGAAAATCTTTCTGTGCCCCCCTTGATTATATAATCATCTTTGAACAGTAGTCAAGGCAGAGAATGGAAGAGTATTTGTGGTTGGAATGGCTAACTGAATTAATGAAATAGTGTAGGATTCCAAGCAGAGGTAGATTTGGCCAGCAGTGCAAAAAATACAAATACAAATAAAAACCCTCTCCTCCATATTTCACTGTAACTTACAGGTAGCTGTGCCTGGCTCTCCAGTATGAGCCCTTATGGTCCTCAGGCAAACTACAGGATGTGGCATTGGTCCTGTCAGGAGCAACCTAGCAATGCCCAGGACTTCAGGCATACCTGTCTCTGTTGCTTGACTGGGCCAAGCCGGGGGGCTGCCTTGGCACTAGTGTGTGGGCAGACAAATGCTGATGCCACCCCAAAGAACCGCCCCTCCAGGTGCCGAGGGCAGCTTTTCTGATGCTCACGCTGTGTCATTGTTTATTTTCGCAAGGCGCCCAGCTGCTGCAGTGATGATATTTATATCAATAAGTGCTCTATTCATCTGCCGATTTCAGGGGACGCTTGCCAGCTGCATATGGCAGCCAACCTCAGGGCACTTCTGAGCCTGATGTTTCTGCGTTTGGAGAATCAATTCTCAAAGGCTGTACCAACATCTGGGCCTGAAAAATCCTTCATTCACCCAGGACCCACCCTGAAAGGGGGAACCATGGACAAGGCCCTTGACCCTGGCTTCTCTAGTGAGGCTCTTTGAGACTCCTCCTCTATGCCTAAGCTCCTGTTTTGCAGGAAGGGATATTGAAAAAGAGACAAGCAAACAGGCTTTTGTGGTCCGACTTCACTTCCTGGTTCATGAGCTGAGTTCTCTGCTTTACTTTTCCAGTCAAAGGAATAGGGTAGTGATGCCTTCGAACTCTGAAACTGCAAGGAAAACCCCAGAACTCTCTGTTTTGTGGGCATTTATCTATTTTCATAGTTATCTCAGTCTCCAACCTTCCATTGCTCAGGTCTCAAACCTTGGAGCTATCCTTGATTCTTCTGTTTCTCTCACATTCCATATTCAATCTGCCAGAATATTTTGTTGACTTTACCTTCAGGATACATCTAGGGTTCGCTCCATTGCTCCAACTTCCTCCACAAGCCACTCTCACCTGCTACCTGGATGATCACAGCAGCCTCTTCTCTGTCCTCTCTGCTTCCACTCTTGGCAGCTTACCCTTCTCCTTCTGGCACCAACCATCTATTCTCAGCCCAGTAGGCAGAGGGATGCTTTTATTTTTAAAGAGTCAAATTATATCACTCTGCCTAAAACCTGCCAATGGCTCCCCACTTCTCTGAGAGTGAAACCCTAAGTTCTTCCTATGATCTCCATGGGCCTCTGAACACAACTTTTGCTGTTCTCCCCACACCCACTCTGCTCCCCCCACACCCACTGTGGTCTCTGTGCTATTCCTCAGGGGCACCAAGAGTGGGATCACCACACGGCCTTGGTCCAGGTACTCCCTCTGCCTGGGCCACTCTTCCCCGAGAGAGTCAGTCACACAGCTTGCCGTCTCACCTCCCTCAGGTCTGTTTAAATATCTTCTCCTCCATAGGGCCGACTTGGCTATCCAGCTACAATGGCATCCTGTGCCCGGACCCAGTCTTCTGACAACAACTACCCTCCCTCGTAGTTGTCTTTTTCCAAACATGTGTCACCTTCTAACATATAATTGAGTACATTATAGAGTGGTGGTTGCTTATTGTCTGTCTCCCCTTTAAAATAGAAGTTGCATGGGAGATGGGAATTTTTATGCTTTGCTTTGTCTGTGTTGCTCACTGATATATTCCAAGCACCTAGAATAGCTTCCAGCTAATAACACATGCTCAACAAATATGAGTTGCCTGAATGAGTGGACCCTCTTTGGAATATCTCTCACCGGCACATTTCAAGTTGCACTCATTTTCATCCCCTTCTGCTCTCTCTGTACCTCTCCCTGCCTTCCTCCACCTTCCTGCCTTTCCCATTTTAGCCAGCTGCCTCCCTGGAAGCCTGACTGCCCAGACTAGACATGCTGCCACTACCCATGACTTGTCCTTCTCTTTCATCTGCCACATGCAACCTCATGGACTTCAACTCTGGAAGGGTCCTCACATCCAATTCCAATTCTCTCACGTCCTGGCTACTCACTTCCTCAGTTTAGGTCACCCCCTTCACTTTCTACACATTTGTAACATTCTTCTCCCCAGTTTCCTGGCTTCCAGGTCTTCCCTCCAGCTTTTTCCCCTCACTGGTTCCCAAACCTAACTTTCTAACAGGGACTCTGGCTCTGCCACATCACTGCCAAGCCCTCCAGTATCTCCCTTCCCTTGTAGCAAGAATCACTAACTGTGTTGTGAGGAACTCCAGGGATTCCACAAAGGTACCCAGAGGGACTGACCCTCCCAGGGCCACCAGGAGAAGATAAGAGAACAAAGTGGGTAGAGCTCCAAGCCCCACCTCCTGCTCCGCCAACGAGCAGATCTTGATCATATCTGTTTCATATATTGAGCTGGCATGAAACCTTTTCTTTGTAGAAAGGATTCTGTTGCTTACAAAGTAAGTCTGATGCTTACCATGCTGTTGTCCAAGGTCCTTAGCCTGGTACAGGGAGCTCTCTAACATCCCCAATATCCCAGGCATGCTGGGGCAGAAGCTGTTCTGCAAACAAGCCTACATACTTTCACCCTGCCTCACCTTTGCCTCTGCTGTTCCCTCTGCCTGAAATGCCTTTTTCCAGCTGTCTCAGACCCCATATGCCTAAATCTCCTCTGCCTTCTTCAAGGTCACAGTCACCTTTTTTTTGAAGTCTTCCCTCACCCTCTGGGCAGAATTAATTGTTCTCTGCTCCTGGCCAGCACAGCACTTCGCTGGTGACCTCTATTATAGCACTGCCTCACGAGGTTGGGACTATTTGCTCATTTGTCTCTGTAGCAAGACTGTTAGCTTTTAGAGGGCTGAGACTACAGCTCAGATCTGTTTAAAATTTTTTAAATTCCCACCCACGGCCTGCATAAGGCCAGTACTCACACAGGAATATGTTGAGTTACTTTGAGTTTTCTTCAAGGGAGTGAAAGGATAGCTTTTTAAAAATTGGAAAGGTCATTCTCACCTCCTCCTCCCCAGAATGGCTGCCCTGCTACAGAAGTGTAGGCTCTAGGAACTGAACCAGGACATGAAGCCTGTGTCCTGAGTATGGGGATATGTTGTTGGCAATTGGTGCCTATAGCTGCCAGACCCAGAGGGGCAAAGGCATGACGCCTGCCAGGACACAAGGGTCAACTGTGAGGAAGCTAGGGGGTGGACAGTGGGTAAAGCAGCCAAGATTCAGGTTCCAGGCTCTGTCCCTACTGGTTGCATTGCAGAGGGGACAGGGCAGGTGGGTGCGGCCAGGCATTTGGATATTATTCAGGGTAGAAGTGTTCATTGTTGGGGGAGGCAGCCTCCTTGCTCTGTGAGCTCTGTGTGATTTGGAGCAAGACCTTAACCAGTTCTTGGAGGATGGAGCAACAGAGGCTGGCCCTGGGAGGAGTTGGAAAAAGCCCTAGGCAGGGGATGTTTTTGCTGGGAGTCTGGGAATGGCAGGCAGCAGAATGGGCTTGCCTGTGGCTCATGATCAGACAGTGTTCATCACAAGGCAGCTAGCCAGGGCAGATGCAGCATGCCCTGGCTCTCAGGGGCTCTCCCTCCAGGTCTAGAGCATGGTTCCCCTGACCTACCTAGGGCCACCTAGGGCAGCAGCCAGTCCTCCTCCTACCTGGGCAGTGTCCATCTCATTCAGCATCACCACGGAGGAGCAGTTATAATCGAACACCAGCCTCCAGAAGTCCGCCACGGTGTTGGGTAGAGGGTGCTGGGTGACCACGAAGGCGGCCGGCTGCTTGTGGCTCTGACAAAGGAACAACAGAGGCTTCTTAAAATACACATCCATCAGCGATATTCTGATGATGATGAGGCCCAGATGCCTGCCAGAGGCCCCCGAGCCTGCCAAATGGATTATACAAAGCACCTGCCTGTTCTGTTATCTCTCGGTGCCCTGGCGGCAAAGGAGACCTTCTCATAATGAACACATTCTCCTCCAAACTAAGACATTTCATTAGGAAAGTGTCACTCGGATGGGGATTATTCAAATAAATTATTTATGTCTTGGAGCTCAGCAAATAATCATCATTACAATATGAAATGAAAGATTCTAGATGCAGATTTGCTGCTCTGCTGACTGAGATACCTCTTGGGATATAAGGGATCCACCAAGTCCCTGTGCCCAGGATGCTGGGGAGGGTTTGGGCCGGCCTGAGGTGTAGAGTTTCCGGAAGGGGCAGGCTGGAATGAGGGGCTGAGCAGGTCTGGCAAGGAGAGCACAGTGTTCTGTGAGCCAACGGGGCAGTGGAAAGCACCCACGCATTAGAGTCAGGCAGACCCAGGGTTCAAGCTCAGCTTTGCCACTTGTAAGTTATGAGCCATCCATCCATTCTTCCATACATTTGTTCTTCCATTCAAACACCATTTGCAGAGTGCCTTTTGTGGGGAATGCTAAGCTGTGACCACTTATTAAATTGCTCCAAAGCTTGGATTCTTTATCTGGAAAATGGGAATCATAAATCCACACAGATTAAATGAGATTTGCATATGGCAAGAGCAGCAAACAAGAACCTGGATGTGAGCCCACTGGCAGGGCAGAGGACTCCTAACTTGGCACTAGCCTTGTGGCTGGCACACGCTAGACACTCAGCAAGCTCTAGTGAGTAAGTCAATAGATTCAGTCCCATGTTACAGACAGGAAAATAGGGGACACAAGAAAATGGACTGGGCATTCTGGAAGCTTCAACTGAGCCCTATGTCACACCACCCTGCAAGAAGGTGTTTGGAAAGATTGGGGAGATTCTCCACTTCATTTTTAGTTTATAAAACCTGAGAAACAGCCCATGTTCTCAACAAGTTTTCTCAGCAGTGAATGTTTGTTAGTCACTGCTGCTATCAGTGGAGTCACAATCAGGAGGAAGGGGAAGGAAGTTGGACTATGACCCTGGAGAAAACAGGACAAAACCTTTTAAAATGTGGATGTCATATATGTATTAGGGAGGGGCCTGTCTTCCAGGGGCTTTCTCCTGACCCACGAAATAGCCAGAGGAGGGGTCTGAGTGGGCAGAGGTAAACCAACTCATTTTTCCAATGCTAAATTGTAGCTTAGACAGCATGGTAGTTGAACCATTTCCAGACATATAGAATAATCTAGACTTTGAGAGTCAACAGACTTGGGGCTCAGGTCTATGACTCCCCACTTTCTGAGCTGATTGACCTTGAGCGAGTGATGGAAATATTCTGACCCTCAGGACCTCATCCCAAAATGGGAATAACAATATCCACATGCAAAATGAGACAATACAAGTCCAGAGCCCAACATGGTGCCCAACACTCAGTGAATGTTAGTTTTCTTTTCTTTTTCCCTGTCTCTGTGATAAATGCTCTATTAGGCCAGCACGCCTGACAAAGCCTTATCTGAAAATATGTTCAAGATCCGTGCTCCTGCCGGGTTTCAGAGATCAGCCAGCAATCCATTTCATGGATAACATCATCCTTTACCAGGGGAAACATTAAAAATTAACCCAGAGGACTTCATATTTTTCTGCTAGGAGCAAAGCTGCTATGGTTACCAGATAATACACAGACTGAGCTGGAATACAGATAAGGACTAAAAAAATGTATATAAGAAAGGCAAAGGCCCCAGCGATGGCTCACAGGAGAAATGTCCTGTGGACAGAGAGAATACAATCAGCATCAGAGCTTGGCAGAAGGCATTTGACTCCAGGCAGCATCTAACCTACTAAGTAGAGGCCAGGAGCTTGTTTGATCCTTGCCTGGATGAGGAAGGCAGAGATGGGGTGTTGGGACAATTGGAGACAAAGCTAGGAGAAGTTTGGAAGTGTGGGTGCACCCCAGACCTCATTTCTCACCACACACACACACACACACACACACACACACACACACACGAACACATACATACACACATACGTACACACATTGACTTTAGAAGGCCCTAAGCTAATGTCAGAGGTCTCTCTCCACCTCTAGTTATTTGATATGACCAAATCAAGACTCCCTGATTCTGGGTCCAGAGCCAACGTTTTCATGGAGAACATGGGTACCCCATGGGCAGAGGCCAAGGCAGGCCCCTAGAAAGCTATGAACGACATTGACTTCCCATCACCCCCCTGCCTCCAGCACCTAGGAGCCTTGGGGAGAAAGTTCAAGAGGGTCAGAAGTCAGAGAAGTTGTTAGCCTTGACCTCAGGAGAGAGAACCCCATGTTCTTATCTGTTCTGAGTGAGGTGGGAGGACCACACGGGTTGTCTGGATGTGATCGCAGATATTGGGGGAAAGGGGGACCTGGAAGAGCTCATTCCAGTCATGCAATGGTGTTCTTTGTCCTAAGCCTCAGAAGGCAAGATGTTTGTATCTTACTGGATACAGCAAACTGTGGGGAGACTCAAGACATAAATCCTATAGTGTTAGCCAGGAACCCTGTGTTTGGGTTTTGCCACTAGCTCTCTTGAGCAAGTCTATTTCTCTGGTCTCAGTTTCCTCTTCTGAAAAGTACGTGGCTGTGACTAGATGGTCCATGGATCCCTTCTGCTGCAGACACCTGTACTATATACACCTTGGTTGGGAAGTTATGCTAATCTGATATAGCTGGAAGACCCCAGGGAGAAGCATGTGAGGCAGAAATCTGGGCCCACTGGGGCAAGAACATGACTCTAATGCCAAGCCAGGGCAGGGTGGAGTGCCCTTCTTGAACCTGAAGTTAAGAGAGCAAGAGATAGTGCCCCTCACAGGCTAGTTAGGAACACGTTCTGCTCCCCACCATGCTTGTTCTACTACTTCATATCCCTTGCCCAACGACCATTTACCGAGCACCTACTATATGTCACCCTCACTTGTGCCTCTGCACAGGAGTTACCTGGGGACCTGCATGGGAGATACCAGAGGACAGAACCTGTGTCTGCACCCCTGTGTTCCCAGGCTCAGGCCAAGGCCTGGCACAGAAAATGCTTCCTTTGTTGTCCCTCAGGCTGAGAGCTCTGGGGAGAATGGGAAGGGGTTGCTGTGCTGGCCCATAGACTTCCAGGGTGTGGTAAGAGTCACTTTAGCCTTTGGTCTATTCTTTCCATGCTCTTGATGTGGGCTTTTGTCTAGGTTTGGACCAGAGCCTTTGGGGGAACAAAGGTCCTGGGGGCCAGCAGATGAGAAGCAAGGAGAGGCTGACTGGTAGAGGCAGAGCCCTGGGGTCCTGCCACCTCCACCCTGGGAAGAAGCTTTTCCCTGGAATGCCAGCCAGGAGCTTTCTTCCAGGGCTCAGCTTACGTCCATCAGTGCCGCGTTGATGTAGTTGCTGGATTCTCCATCCACCGAGATGAGGAAGGGCAGACAGCGGTCCAGAGGCAGCACATCCATGCTCCGATTCTTATCGTGGTTCCGGGGCAGGAGCCCGATGCTGCAGTCCTCGGGCCGAACACGGGGTGTCACAATGTTGAGGGTCTGTGGAGCACAAAAGTGGATAGAGAAGCGCTGCTCAGACGGCTGCCCCTGGACAGGGGAGACTAATGTTCCAATTCATCCTAACTCGCCTATTTCTACCCTCCAAGCTTGGCCCCACAGCTCCTTTCCCAGGACCCATTCCTCTTCCATGGTGATGTTCTATCCTCTTCTGCTTACTGCTACAGAGCAAGTGAGCTGTATGATGCCTTCAGGATGCCCAAGTTTCAGGGCAGCATGCCTACACAGGCTCAGACACAGGCTTGCAGCAACTGCCAACCATGTGAACTAAGTGGTTCAACTCAGTTGGTGCTGCAACAAAGAGTGAGCCAGCCAGGAGGTCATATGGTAGGTAGGGATAGGGACAGGGAATCCCTGCTGAGTGTTACACATCACTTGAAGGGTCATGGAATGAGGGAAATTATTTACCAGCACTATTCTCAGAGAGAATGCTGCCTGAGGATGGAGGGATGCTTGGATGAGCTGCACAGGATGGGTGAGAGACTCCCAAGGGGCAAGCCCTAGTAGCTTTGGAAAATTGCAGCACTTGTGCTCTGCAGAATAAGGCTTGCAAGTTCGGGGCCAGAGCTGAACTGCCCCAGCCAAAAGACTATACTCTATGAGCAGTGACAAGGGTTCTGTGTCCTTTGTCCTTCCCTCACTTAGGACTCTATCTCTACTCCAAATCAGTATAGGCTATTTGCTTGAAGAGACACTAGATATTGGCCCAGCTAGGGTATCTGCCCATGGAACCATGAGCCCAGCATTTACCCACGAACTTGAAGCAAGACCTGGAGCTTCCTTGCTTCCTCCTGCCTAGTTCTCAGCTCCCATTGCCCAGGTATGACCTGGGGATTAAGGACTGGCCTCACCCAGCAATTCATGCCCAGGTCTCTTAGACCAAAGTTGCCACAGTTCTACCATAGAAGTCTCCAAGGTGTGAACTGCTATCACTGAGTTGTGTTCTGGGACAGTACTTCTCAAGGTTGACTACGCATACAGAGATGTTGTTAAATTGTGTGTTCTTATTCAGTAGGTCTGGGAGGTGCACAAGATTTTGCGTTTCTAACAAGTTCACAGGTGAAGCCGATGCTGCTGGTCTCTCACCACACGTTGAGTAGCAAGAATCGACTGAAAAAATACTGGGAAATCCTTAAATCCCTCCGGGGATGAGGGAGCATAAAATTCACATCTGTGTGTATGAACTTGTCTCCATTCACAACCTGGACTAGAACTGATAAAACCTCGGCTTGAAAACATAATCGTAGTTAAAAACAAGCCCCAGCAATCAGTGAATGACTGGTTTATATTGCTCGTGGCTGTGCATTTTGTGTTCTGGAATGCATTCTGCAGCTGCCTAGTGCCACAGACACAAAGTGCATAGACATATCAATTCTCACCAAAAAAACTTCATAAATTAGCACAAAGCTGCTGAAGCTGACTGGGTCACTGTTGTGAACAGAATGTTTGCCTTACCCCCAAATTTATGTCGAAATGTGAACTCCCCACTATGATGGTATTAGAAGGTGAGGCCTTTGGGAGGTGATTAGGTCCTAAGTGTGGAGTCTCCATGAAGGGATTAGTGCCCTTATAAAGAAACATGAAAGCTTGCTTCCTCTCTGCTTTCCACCATGTGAAGATGTGAACAACAAGGCAGCTGTCTGCAAGCCAGGAAGTGATCCCTCCTTAGATGCTGTATTTGTCGGCAGCTTGATTTTGGACTTTCCAGAAATGTAACAAATAAATGCCTATTGTTTAAGCCACCCGATCTAGGGAAAGTTGTTATAACGACCCAAACTAAGATAGTCACCAAGCCTGGGATTTTTCCATACCTGAAATTCATCTTTGATTTGGCTGGAGTTGGTCTGCGGGTCCAGCCTGCTGATGTTGTAGTAGAGAGAGCGAAACTCACACACTGGGATGGCAGTGTTGCCACAGAGGCACGCTTCCAGGATGGCATCGTGCACAAACACATATTGCTCCTGTTAAGTCAAGGGGAGCGGGAATAGGGCACCAGGTAAAAATACTGACCTGGGGGCTTGTTGACCATATTAATCTTGCAGCTGTGAAGAATGGGCATAATTCGTATTGAAGAATTCTTACTTTTTATACTGTAACCCGAAGGGCCAAGTTTCCATGTGTCATAGTGACTGTCTGAGCTGTGGTGAGTTTTGTTTCTTGTATAGGATTGAGCAGCACAGTCACTGATACAAATGAGGGACTTCTAGACATGCTGTAGCAGGTGCTTTTGGTGTCTAGCCCATGTCCCCTTAGCTTTCACCTTTACCTAATGAAGGCTGCTTGCTGCAAACACCTGCGATTCTCTGCAGAGAGCTTTCTTTCTAGTCCCAGGAGCAGAGTTGGGTGTATGGAAAGCAACCCTCAAGCAATGACAGATGGGGAGTTGGGGATAAAAACCAAAGTTCCTTCTCCCTGAAGGTGGGATGTTTTGGAGATGCAAGTTCCACACTGTCCCTCAGAGTTTCCCAGCAGAGTTGGGCTCTAGTTGTCCACAGTGTTTAACGGCTTCATGAAATAACCTTTATTTCTTCTCCTTCTCTGTCTCACTCTCCTACTCACCAACCAGTGTGCCTTGGGACTACCTCTTAAACTACCTTTCCTCAATTTTTGGTCTCAGAGTCAGCTCCTAAAACATGTATCATATCTTCTCCTATCTCACTTCTTCGTACCTGCTGTTCTCGTCTCTTGAAACTCCACACCCCTTTTTATGCACTTCTATGTTTCATTCCTACTGGAAGGTCATCTCAATTAATCAGGCAGAAGTTGTTGTTGTTACTTCTAGGCACTTGATAAATGTTTGTTGAGTGACTTTTTTCCCCTTCAGAACTCAGTTATTCTTTCTATATAAAGTGCTTATCCAGAGGCATCATGATGTGTCTGCATTTGAATATGCCTCCCCCACCAGAAAGTAGGGACCGTGTATCTGACCCCAACCATGAATGCATGAACTGAGAACAGATACAGCATCCCTCTTGGCTTAGTGAAAGAAACCTGAAGACTGCCTGTGTGAGTTAGTTTAGAGCCTGCAGGGGAATTCTTTGTGTGTAAACCTATGAAAGGGGGTATTCACTGCAGAGCTAGAATGACTGGCTGTGCCCAAAGCCATGGGTCACTTCCTTTTGAAGGATTGATGGTATGTGCAGTTCCTTATCTGTCCCACCACTGACTTTCCAGGCATCCACAGCATTCACTAGAACCAGAAGAGGGGTCATTATAGGAAAAAAACCAAAGCATGGCATAGTGGGATAGGCAGAAAGGGCTGTTTAGCAAGAGAGTGTGGTTCAGGGGAGAGAGCTGGGGCCTTGGGTCACATACCCACATTCTACCACAGTCTAGCTATGTGAGGTCTTGGGGACACAATTTCCTGGCTGCTTCTTCATTGATAGAATCAACATACTAGCAGGAGCTACACCGTAGGTTGTTGTGAGGAGTAGAAAAAATATCCTAGATGCAAAGAAAGCTGCCTGGTTTATAGTAGGTATTTAACAATGAAGATGAGCCCCTTCTACTCCCTCAGGTTTGGGGCTCTCTATCTGTACAGAGGGGAATCTGAAGGCCAGCCTCTCTCTCAAGTGCAGGGGCTATGCATCATCTCTCTTGGATGCCAGTGCTCAGTGACTGAATCAGTGCTAGGCACACAGTAGGCATGAATTAATGTCAGTCCTCTTTTCCTCTCTATTCCCTCACTCAAGGCAGGAATATTATTCAAAGAACCCCTGAAAGTTTGGATGCCCTCAGAGATAGGGAACTCACCACCACTCATCACTGGTAGAAGTTTCCCCAGGGTTGTCTGGGGCACCCCAACTTCTCCAGGGGCTTCACCATAGCAAGCCATGTGCCTCCTCTCTCCCACTCACCATAGCAAGCTATGTGTTTCCTCCACCCCGCTTCCCCCATATCCAGGTTCCTTCCTATAGTATTCCCCCACCTGTGAGTCTCTAGTTCCAAGCTTGTCCTTGGCCGGGGATACAAGTGTCCAGCCGGCTCAGTCCCCTAGGACTCACCTCTGTCTGAACTAGGTTGACCCTCTGGGCCCGGAGCTCACGCACACAGTTGAAGATGTCCACTACACCCTCGTTCTCGGCCATGTCGAGCATGGTGTCAATGGCAATGAAGCAGCCGGTCCTCCCAGCCCCAGCACTGGAAGAAAGGGTATGGTTTGCATTAAGGATCATGGTTGGGGGATCAGCCCTGGGGAAACCCCTATGGTTAAGTCCTGTTCCTGAGGGCCCTGCTGAAAAGCAGTGTGCTGCAGAAGTCAGACAGAACAGTCTCAATCTGAATGTTCCTGGAATGTGCTGAGGAAGCAACTAAAGCCAGAGTCTTAGCTCTTCCCTTTGTAAAATGAGAGAGTAATGCTTGTCTTTGAGGACTATTTTATCAGGACTGACTTTTTTTGTTAAACACATTTAGCAAACACTATTTAGTGCTTACAAAGTGCTGGGCATTGCTCTAAGTGATTTGTAAATGTTACCTATACATTTTATGAGGTTGTTAGAAAGTTTCTCATCCCATTTCACAGGTGAGAAACTCAGGCACAGAGAACTTACTTTGCCCAAGGTTACACAGCTAGTGAGTGGTACAGCTGAGAATTTTTCCAGGTGGTCTGGCTTTAGAGTGTGTACTTTTCCACTTCCTGTCTTAACAATATTTATAGTACATAAGGCATGCTCATACAACCTGCATACACACAGTGTCCTCATCTGATGGATAAAGACAATCCTACAGAGTATGAAATGCCTAACATGGTGCCTGGCACACTGGAAATGCCTAATAAATATGCCTTTTTCTATTTCCTTCTCTTTCTCCTCCTCTTCCTTTTATTCTTCAGCAAATGGGTTGGTGGATGGAAACAAGGAAGGTGCGGAGAGAGAGAGGGAACAGAGAGGAGGTGAATGAGAGGGCAGAGACTGGAGTCCTCTGAGCTGTCCCTTAGTGAATCCCAGAGTCTCGTGTCCAAGGCCTAGCATTTGGCTCCGTTGGCAGCTACTTCCCTAGAATAATGCAGTGGGAGCATCACGAAACTGGAGCAGGTGATGGTCCTGAGATCCTTGCCAGGTATCACATTTCCTGACACGTATTCAATTTCCAATCACTATTGGCTACTTCAGGAGAGACTCAGAGCAATAAATAGCAAGAGAACCCAACGAGACTCCATGGACCAGAGCCGGCCTTTCCCAGACTAGTGCTGGGTTCTAAGACAATGGGGCAGAATCAGAGACACAGAGGGCATGTGCCATACACGAATGCAGGTTGGTGGGGAAAGCTGGGCAGCCTGTCAGGGAGGCCCCCTTCAGCTGCATTCTCACGTCTTGTTTCCCTAATGGAAACAAGTGTCTTTGTTTAACAATGTGGAAAGCAAAGGAGATGCAAAGAGGAAGTGAGATGAACAAGACAGAAAAGCAATATTGGCTGGTTATACACTTAAGGAGCATGTGTCACTAGGGACTACCACTCAGAATGATCTGGAAAATAAACTCATTGGAAACAGAGTCCTCATTCATGATAAAATTTCATGGTTAGAACTGAGTAATGTCTGACTTATATCCCCTTAAGAACACTCCTTCCTCCTGCCCCCCAATTTCAACCCAAAAGAGACTTGACAGGCAGGCTTGACCTCAATGTCTAGGAGGGAGTACAAAGAGCAAGTCACCTATTCCTTCTTCAATGTCTCATCCTCAACATGTTTTAGTGGAAAAAAAAACAAAAACAGCCCAATTTGGTTTTGAGTCATGGAACTACTATCAGAGAACAAGTCGCCTGGTATCTGTGAGCCTCAGTTTTCTGACATATTTAACACGCCTCCCTGCAGGGTTCTTGTAAGGACTGAACTGTTTATTTCAGCATCCAATAGTAATTAAACACAGAATATTTGGAAGTCTCCTAGGATCAAATCCTGGCTCTAGTTTACTAGATGTGTTATCTTGGATACATGTCTTAACTTCTCAGGTTTCAATACTCTCATCCATAAAATGATGCTGATAATAATAAATAGACCAACCTCATAGCACTAATAGCATAATACATGCAAATTGCATAAAATTGTAACTAGAAAGCATAATACATGCAAATTGCTTAGCCCTGTGCCTGGTTGCATAGTAATTTCTCAATAAATAGTTGCTACTTATAGTCAACAAATATTTATTGAGAATATACTGTGCACTGGATGCTAGGATTAGGAGTGAGGATATAGAAACATGGCTCCTCTCCCAAAGTATTAAGAATCTGCAGAGGAGACAAAACTAAGAGGCAGAGAATAGTGATACTTTTAAGTGCATACTATATGCCGGGAATTCTCCTAGGCACTTAGTATGTGTTAGCTGACCCATTTAATCTTCAGAATAGCCCCAGAAGTGGGTACCACTGTGCTCAGATGCATTAAGGTGACGTGCTATGGAGACACAGACGTTGAGCCATCATGCATAGCACTGGGTCTTAGCAGAGGGTCTGATAGACATTTGTTCTTGTCTCTCTTTCTCCCTAACCCCTGCTCTGACTGATCTTTGGGGTATAGGGTTTGGAGGCTAATGTTCTATTGTTTTTGGATTGCTATGAAATGTAAAGCAGAGAATACCTGCAAAATTCTTAGAGGGCGCAGGATCTGTGATGAGTGTTACCTCCTCATCTTCAATGCCTCATCTGTGAAATGGGGTCAGTGAGGCTACTTTTGTGGGGAAGATAAATGGATGCTATGTGAGGAGGGAGCTGGCTCTGAGACAGCCATGGTGTGCAGAGCCTTTTTGGTCCCTCGACTGACGTGGATGCTGCCAGGGCAGGGATGCAATAACTTGAACATGTAGGGTCTGAGCAGACAGGTTGGCCAAGGTCATACTGCAAGAGGGAGGCATTAAGAAGCAGGAGGATGCAGGCTGACTGGTTCAGATCAGGGTGCCCATCTTCCTCCAATTCTGAATGCCCTTGACATGATACTTCATCTCCATTTGGAAGGATTCAAAGACGTGCCACTCATTCTCAATGTGACTTTTTAGGTCAGAGCTGAAAATACCTCTTTTCCAGGATAAAGTGAAACCTGGTGCTGTCCGTTTACTCTCTATTAGGGGCCCTGCAGGCCGGCAATTGGTTTGAAAAATAATAGAAATGAAGAGTAATACGTTTCTACCAAGACACCCTGCTGCCACGTCAAGGACCTGAGGGTGTGTGTCTGGAGAAAAGCATGTTAAATATTCTGGCTCTGTGTCTACATTCTCAGCACCTCAGTTTTCTCATCTGTAATATGGGAATGATAATAATGCCTACCCCTCAAGGTTGGATGAGAAGTAAATGAAATAACATGGGTAATGTGCACATGGGAGATGTATTAATAGCAGATACAGCAGTGTCCATCCCTGGGGGACTTCACTGTTTCAGGGTGACAACAATAACAATGACCACAATGTTGCTGTTAGACCTTGGGGCTGAGTCTCATCAGAAAGTATTGGACACGGAGACACAGGCAGGAGAGTCTTTAAGGCAAAGAGTAAAGCCACTGCAGAATATAGTATCTCCCTCCCCAAGAGAGCTGAGCTGCAGAGGTACCCTGGAGTAGTGGGGACCTTTGACTTACCTGCAGTGGACCACTATGGGCCCGGCTTCTGGGGGGTTGAGGAACTTGACCTGGCGGACGAAGCCCAGAAGGCCAGTGGCATAGCAGGGGACTCCGTGGTCAGGCCAGCTGGTGAAGTGGAAGAGACGGAGCTCCCGGATCTCATGGTACCCTTTCTGAGGAGAGAACCAACCTCTGTTCCTCCAGCTGCTGCTGTCACATACCCAGCCTGGCAACACATGGAGGCTCACAGAGGAGCCTCCAGGGAGGACAAGGCCCTCGCAGGGTTAGTAGGTATTAACGCATAGAGCGATTCTGGGATCAGGTACATTTGGGGAATGTGGAACTAGTCAAAGTGAAACTAATTGCTTTACTGCAGGACTTCTCAGAGCCCTCAGTGTGCTCATACACATTCTGAATGCCCAAGAGGGTGATATGGCACCCACGGTGTTTTCCCAGGGAACTCTCTTTGACAGGTGTTTCATAAGAGGTGTATTCAGTAGAACAGATTCAAAGAAATAACGGCCTTAAAGACTAAGTTCAAATAGTTGCTTTTGGAATAGGAGGCCTTTCAGTGGTTGAGATCTGAGGTCCTCCTAGCGTTCTGGCCTTGACTATGATACTCTCTACAGTTTGCAAAGTTAAAAAAAATTTAGCGGTCTTCTTTATTAAGTAGATTCTCATTTAGAATTGCAAGATGTAAAACCCACAAAACAGAGCTTCTCTGACTGATGGAAGCAGAGGCCCAGAGCTCTGAGCAGTTCCCCCACTCTCATGCCCTCACATAGACACACTGCAGTCCACAGAGTGACCTCTGTCTAGTCCATGGTCAGGTCACACCTCTGCACCTTGGCTTGTACAGTTCCTCCTACCAACTGCTATTCTACTTGGCAATCTTTGGTAGATATCTAGAGAGCATTGACTAGAGAGAGTGTTTGATTGTTCATTTCTTCAGTTAAAAATTATTCACTAAGGGTGATCTGTGCTCAGCCTTGTGCTAGGCACTAGGAAGGTGGAAATAAAAGACACATCCCCTGTCCCTGGAACAGCTCATGGCCTCGTCAGGAGGCAGACTCCTAAGTGGATAATTCTATTACAGTGTATAAAGGAATGCTAGCTAACCTGATCTTGGGAGAGGAGAAATCAGAGAAGGCTGTCTGAAGGAGGTGGTACTTGATCTGAATTTTGAAACATAATAGCCAAAATAACAGCTAACATTTATTAGGCAATGACTATTTCTCAGCCACCCTTCTGAACATTTCAGTGTGTTGATTCATTGAATCTTGATATCAATGCTCATATTGCTACCTCCATTTGATGGTTGAGGAAACTGAGGCTAAGCAAGGTTGAATAACATGTCCAAAGTCATAAGACAACTAGGAAGTTTCATGGGACAATTTGAATCCTAGCTGTCTAGCCCTACAGTCTGCATTCCTAGTCATTATGGTGCACTGATCTGTGCGTATTACCCAGTTCATGATAGGGAATCGGAGGCAGGGAGACAGCATGGGCAAGAGTCTGGGTTCAGGGCTCAGCATGGTGTGTGCAGAGAAGCACCAACAACCAGGGCAACTTTAGAAGCAGGTGGGAGCCAGGCATGGGGAGCCCAGGATTTGGGGTGTGCGAGGATGGGTGGGTGCTGAATCCTGAAAATTCTTGAATCCACACTGAGACCTTTGGCCATTATCTCCAAGGCACTGGGGAGCTATAGGGAGGTTGCACAGGTGGTGCACAGAAGGGGAAATGCATCACTAGGCTTGAGATTCAGGAGGCTGCATCCTGCTATGAGAAGGATGGATTTGGGTGAGTGTGTTGGGGTTGCAGGGAGGATACCGCTGCTGCCCATCAGATCCCCTCACTGGGCCCATGCACTCATCCCTGCTGCTCTAAGTCTTGGCTGCATGACCCCTGTCCTGTCTTCAGAAGACTGCTCTTCACTGGACAGAAGCCTCTCCCCTGGGGCCTGGGGGAATGGGTGGCGCAACTGGCCTTCAGTGACTCATAGGAGAGTTAGAGTGGACATCTGGCTTTGTCACTTGCCCAGTTTGCCCAGGACTGACGGGCTTCCCAGGAGACAGAACTTTCTGTGTTAAAACCAGGATCGTCCAGGGCAAGCCAGAGTAATCCGTTATCCTAACGGGGCACCTAAGGCCCGCTGCCTCACGATTGACCCAAGTCTACAGTACCGTTCTGCCCTGGGACTCCCGGGGGATCCGGAAGAAGCAGGGCTCCAGCTGAGGCCATGTCCTTGCCAGCTTCTCCCCTCTCCCTGCCCTACCTCCCTCAACACATGATCCAGGGCACCCCAAGCCCTGTCACCTCAGGCTCTGCTTCCAGGATACCCAAACTAAGGCGGGGCAGGATTAGAGGCAGAGTCCAGGCAGGAGGGAGAGTGAAGCCAGTGAAGGGTGCGTTGAAGCGATAGGGGAGGAGACAGTTTCAAGAATGCTTGGCATTTTTTACTCTGTCCTCCAAATCAAGGTGGCCCCAGGAAGCCCCCATTCAAGGCCTCCCCTGTGCTGCGACTCTTTATCAAAGATCCTGAAGGGACTGTGCTCTCTTCAAGGGCAGACAGCAGTTCCCATTTATTATTTCTGGGTCTCAAACTCAGCTCAAACTGATTTTGAGCTAAAATCCCAGGCAGTGTTTGCCAAGTACCTGCCTGCCTACTGTGGGGAGGCTGGTTAAGTCCAGTTAATCCTCATAGAGGCACCTGAGGTCTTTTAAGGGCATCTCCCCATGGGTAATATCTTCCCCTGTGCTTGCTTTTTTTTTTTTTTTTTGAGTTGGAGTCTCACTCCATCACCCAGCCACCCCAGCATCGACCTCCTGGGCTCCAGCAATCCTTCCGCCTCAGCCTTCCAAGTAGCCGGAACTACAGGTCGTGCTACCATGCCCGGCTAATTTTTTTTTTTTTTTTTTTAGTTGGAGTCTCATTCTGTCGCCCAGGCTGGAGTGCAGTGGCATGCTCACAGCCACCCCGGTGTTGACCTGCTGGGCTCCAGCGATCCTTCTGCCTCAGCCTTCCAAGTAGCTGGAACTACAGGTGTATGCTACCATGCCCGGCTAATTTTTTATGTATTGTAGAGACAAGGTCTTGCCAAGTTGCCTGGGCTGGTTACAAACCTGCAGTCTCAGGCAATCCTCTTACCTCGGCCTCCCAAAGTGTTGGGATTACAGGCTTGAGCCACTGGGCCCGGCTTGTGCTTGTTTTTAAAAGAAAAACAAAGTCAACCTAAGAAAGACCCTAACTGTTCAGCATGCTTTGCTGGCTGCAATCTCCTAAGGTCTCCTGCTCAGAGTCTGGGTCTCCAGATGGGGCACATATTTCCAGTCACCCATCCCTTTCTCAGGAACTAGCCACAGATGTGATAGATGGGATTGGTGCCCCACCCTGGTCCTCTCCACTGGGCTTTTGTTCCCAGGCCTCAGTTGCAGGGAGTGTTGGCTGCTAATACCTCCCAGTTGTCCCCTTTCCTGGAGACCTGTCCTCTGCTGACAGGAGCTGACTCACACTGTTACCCCTCAGTGGTTGAACCACAGTCAGTGGACTAATTCCTATGGGAGCACAAAACACTGACTTCCCTGCCTCAAGGGGGATAACTCTGTGGTGTGGTTTATGTTACAGGGGTCCCCTGTGGATGAAGCCTAGGCTAGACTTCACTGAAGACTCTGTCCTTGCTCTGAACCTCCCCTTTCCCTCCCTCTCTGAGGCGTTTCTCCTGAAAGGACTCCCTTGATACACCATATGTACCCAAATCCTTGCCTCAGGCTCTGCTTCTTAAAAAAGTGACCTAAAGCAACACCCAAGTACCTGTCGATTGATTTCCCTCCTTTTAGTGGAGGGAGCCCACAGGCTTTCTGACCTTAGATTGCAGACTCAGATGAAAAGATCCTGATCTGTTAGGAGCATAGGGATCTGAGGAGGAGCTTCCAGGAACAAACAGTATGTCCTGGGACACACCATGCATGCAGGATCATCCCTGTGGCATGTTGGGCTCCAGTCTAAAGAGCAGTCTGCTTTGGTCCTGCAAGGACTTGTCACAACCCCAAAGGCATAGCTCTCAAAGCCATAGTTCCCCATGCTTTTACATCCTCAGGCTTATAGCCACGTGGTCCACTCATTAAAGCAACTGCTTTTATAAAAATGGCACTGTGGTGTAGTGGAAGGGGCAATGTGCTTCAGGAGCCAAGGTATGAAAACTGGTTCTACCACCTTGCAGCTGGGCAACCTTGGACAACAGACTTAAACTCTCTGTGTCTCAGTTTCTTCATCTGTAAAATGCAGATAATAGTAGCATTTACTTCGTAGGGTATTGGGAGGATTAAATGAGTTTATCTATGCCAAGCACTTAGAAAACCACCTGGTTTGGTAAGTGCTCAGTAAATGTTAGCTGTCATTGTGATATAATAGTAATGATATAGTAGCAATGATAATATAACAATTAAATTATCAATTGAATAATAATGATAATTCGCAGTCACACTCATGTCTACCAAGCCCCTGCAACCTGGGCCTTCTTTCAATGTCTAGACCAGTATTTCTCAATTTTGATCGACACTTTGGACTGGATAGTCCTTTGTTGTGGGGCTTGTCCTGTGCTTTGTAAGATATTTATCCACATTGCTGGCCTCTATTCACTAGGAGCCAGTGATAGCCTGCCCTCCCCCTCAAGTTGTGACAACCAAAAATGTTTCCAGACATTTGCAAATATCTTCTGAGGGACCAAACTGCCCCTAGTTAAGAACCTCAGGCCTATATCATACTGAGATCTTTTTTCCCTCCAGACTGCATAGTGTTTCCCTCTGCCCGGGAAAGTATTCCTTCCATCCTACCCCTGGCTGGGTTCCCCTTCTTAATCTCTGCCCAAATGCCTCTTCCTCTGAGAGGCCTCTCTGACTACCTCATCTTTCTGTGGATTTCTGTATAACTTGTCTTTTATGTGTTCCTTTGTGGCTTTTATCACAATGTGTCATTTTTTCACTAATTTCATTAATTAGTTTTCCCTCCCACTGAATGTGGGATCTATTGCAACAGGATCCACCTATGACTTGATTGCTGCTCTGTCGCTGATGCCAAGCTTGGGGCTGGGAACAGAGCAGACCCTCAGTAACCATGAGTTCTGAATGAGCAAACACACTGGCTGACCTGGTGCACAGGCTGCCCCAGCCACAGGGACGCTTACCTTCTGGACCGTGAAGGTGCGTATGACATATTCTGCCAGAGGCTCTGTTTCAATCAGGGTGACCTTAATGTCTCCGTAGACCTCCGTGTCATCTGGCCAGTATCGCACACACTTCACCTGTGGCCAAGTGAGAGGCAAAGAAAGAATGGGACGAGGCTGTGTGAGCACATGCTGTGTGTGAGCAGCCACCTCACCTGGCCTTCCCACTCACATCAACCCAAGGGTGGCTTCTGTGGCATTTCAGTGCCCAGGGTTCTCAGCTGGCCAGGGCTCAGCAGACTTCACAGGGCAAAGGTCACACCCAGAGGCGTTGGAGCCATTAGAAACGAAATAGTACCTTTCTTTGCAAAGCTCCCTGTGACTTTCCAATGCATTATTACACTAAGTGATCAAATAGAACAAGAACATTACCCATAGGTGGGTATTATCATCCCCATTTTACAGACGAAAATAATACTCAAGTTTGGAGTTTTGGTGAATTGTCCTAGGTCACATGGCCAGTTTGGGGACTGGCTGAGTCCCCTTTCTGCTGGAGTAGCTGAGTGCTATCAGCTGAGCAGAGATGAGAATAAAAGGTGGGAAACAGGGAGGAGGAGGAAGCAGAAGTGGTGGGGAGGGGGCATCATTAAGAGATGGGCGTTGGGAACTGAAAGGAGAAAGGTTCTCAGTTGGGAGAAGGATGGCAGGTGCTGGGTTCCAAGGGAAAATCTACAGCTTTTCTCTGCCCCTGGCAGTGGGTACAGACACTACCAACAAGCCATTCCCACAGTCGACTCTTTAAGTCACACTTGTGGAGAAAAAAAGAGATCATGGTTTTCCCCTTAAAAGAACAAAAGCATGATTACCATTCCGGGAGACGCCGCACGGCCTAGAGTGGCATTTCCCACAGTGTGTTCCGCTGGGTGCTAATAGGTGTTAGGTAAAAAACAAGAAACAAAAAACAAAGAAAAAAAGGTTTTGTGGTCAAATGAGTTTGGGAAATGCTGGGTTACACAGAGTTCAATGGGCCGCTTTGCTACAGGACTCCTCAGCTCCTTCCACGTGCTAATGCTAATGTGTTTTAGGACTCTCCAACAGGGGCACAGAGAACACAGCATTTCCCAAACATATTTAACCATGGAACCCTCTTCTCACTAAGCATCCTGCAGACTAGCATCCCATGGAACCCACTTAGGGAAACACTGGTATAGGGCCACAGGGGTTGGGGGCCAATGGATTCATTGCTCGGTTCTAACACTCAGTAGCTGAGTAGCTTCTAGAAAGTGCTGGAACCTCGCTGAGCCTCAGCTTCCTGTTTATACTAATAGCCAACACTTACTGACTGCTTACTATGTCTAACGACTCATGAAGTGTTCTACGAATACTTTACATGTATTATTCTAACCACTTATCACCACAACCTTATGAAGTGGATATTTTTCCCCCCATTTTACAGATGAGGAATCTGAAGCATAAGAAGGCTAAAATTTGCCCAAGATCAACTGTTAGTAAGGGATGGAGTCAGGATGCAAACCCAGCCCATCCTAATAATAACCAGGAACATTGCCTTATACAATTTTTGTGATAAGTTGAGGTAATGCACAGCGAGTATTTGGTATAGTGCTTCTCTACTTGCAGAAGTTCCTCTAAGAGATTGCTTTCCTCCCCAAATCTAATTTAGATTTGCGATATATTCATCAAGGGAGTCTGTTTCTAATGTGGGATAAGTTGTAGGACAGGCTGGAATTGGCCTCTGAAATCTCAAGTCTTGGGCTGGCCTTTTTGTCCACAGTGGCTGTCCCCTGGGCCTGAGTTCCTAGGGAACAGTTTGGATGGATGGACCATGAACACTAGAAAGAGTCACAAATCTGATTTTGTACCTAGGTTCTGGATGGGTGGCTTCAGAGTAGTTACTCCACCCCTGTGGGTCTGTTTCCTCATCTGTAAAACTGAGGAATGGACTAGATAAGGGTGTTCTCAAGGATAAATTCTTGCCTGGTCCTAAATTCCTATTAGACCATGAGATGTCCGCACCCCTTTATTGGATTCTGACAGCCCAGACTTTCCCCTTTATTATCTGGTTCTTACCAAAACAAAAACTTACCTGACCACTCTTTAGTTAGTTCACATAATATGTGGAGAGGCCCTTTTAATTCTGGTGTTTACACACCTTGCCTTTAAATTCAGCAGCCAACCAACCCACATACCTCAGTTAACCAAGTAGTTAAAAGCCATCTGGGAATAGTAGCCTTATTTCTAAGTCATAGGAGTGGTTAAGGACAACTTCAGAGAGAGTTGAGATAGGGCAGAAAGGGAGACCAAGGCCTGAGCCCTGAAGAATATCAAGATTTGGATGTCAGGAAAGGAAAAGCAGGTGGCAAAGGGTCAGATGCTGCTGAGCTGTTGAGTAAGATGAAAAGAGAGAAGTGGCGATTGGATTTGTCACATGAAGAATGTGAGTGATATTGACAATATCACTACTGGTGGAATGAAGGGTGGAGCTATGCTAGAGTGGGTAGAAGATAACAGGCGTGAAGAAACAGAGCCTTTGTGAATCTTTAAAGTTTGGCAGGATAGTGGGGAAAAGAGAATCATTTTTATTTGCCTATTTTCATCTTTTTAAGGTGGGAGGGACTGAGCATGTTTGTATGCCAAGGGGAACAATCCAGAAATGAGAAAGAGACTTATTTTTCAAGTGGGGGAGGGGGATTGAGAAAATTGTCAAGCAGAATATGTGATTCAAGGCAGTAGGCTTGACTTTGGGAGGGCAGAGACATGGCTTCTGTTATATTAGTCTGAACCATAAGAAATGGTTGATCCTTGATTATTTTGGGTCAATGAAAACAGCCATTTCTTATGGTTGAAACTGATAATGGAGAGATAACCTGAAGAACGAGAAGATGGTTGTAGATACAAGTAGGATTGAAGCTTTGTGGTGTGACAATGAAGGAGTTCACATCTGATGGCTTGAATTTCCTCAAATTATATGAGATGACATCATCAACGGAGAGTGAGGGTGGAAAAGGGATGGAGGGGATTTGAAGGGAAAGGACATTACTCGAATGTGAAATAGGAGTGATGTCAACTCCCTCGTAGGGTAGAAGGTACTCAGCACGATGCACTGAACAAGAGAGATGCTCAAGAGTGCACCTCCAACATTCTCTGCACAGGTAAGTGCAGGAGAGGCTTACCCTGCCCACTTCCACGAGGTTTGTGACCATCACGATGCTGGCAGAGTTCTCCTGCCAGATCATTCTCCAAAAGTCCTTTACCGTTTCCTGCATTGGACCTGCCAACAGAGAAGGCGATAGGGTTAGAGACTGCAAGTGCAAGGAAGCCGTCAAGAGGTTTGTGCCTCCTGGTGGTTAGTCGTGGCTCCACATCGCTGAGCAACAATGAGGACAGGTGATCCCGTTAAGACCCCAAGTAGGTGAGACTTGGGCCTGAGTCGTGTGAGCTTGACGGTGCCAAATCAGAGAGTGGATCAGAAAAGCCTCATGCCAAGTTTTCAGGGTCTGAAGCATCTATTAGAAATGCTGGTAGCTTCTCCTCCCCCTTCTGTCCTCCTCTTGCTCAGTCCCCTCCTACCAGCTCTGCCCATCACCTTATCTGGATTATATTACAGCTTAAGGGAGCTTTCAAAATTGGGCTCCAGAACCTAAATGGGAGACAGGAAGGCAATTGGAGTGGGGAGGGGAGAGAGATGCTGGGTGCCAGATGCGGAGAACAAAAGCAGGAGATACCCAATTTTGAGCTTGACAAATGCTGGAAACATTCCTCTGGAGCCCGAACAGAAAGGAAGGAAAATTAAAGACAAGGAGTGGAAAATAGGATGTGACAGTCCAAAGCAATTTCTTTTGAAATTATTCTCTCAATGTCCTGGGCCTTCATCATTTTTAAAATTATGAAAGTAATATGTGTGTTTGATATAAAAGTTTGAATACCATTTTTCTTTATTTATAAGTATGCATTTATTGCAATAAGCATCGTATCATATGCATTTTCTGATGCCCTTAAAAATTCTTACCAACATGATATTTTTTATAGCTGCAAAGTTTTCTATAATAGGAAAGTATCACGCTTTATTTAAACAATCTACCAATTGTTGGGCATTTAAGATTTTTAACTTTTTTTCCTGTTATAGATAACACTGTGTAGAATGTTTTTATATACGTCATTGTCCACATATATACTTATCTTCAGGACTTTTTTCCCCAGAAGGATTTGAAAGACATGATCATTTTTAAGCCTTCTGAGGACACACTGCCAAGTTGCTTTCTAGGGCAGCCGGTTACATCTCTCCTACAGGCACATTCCCATTGAGTAGACAAGGCACAATCAGCTCCTGCTCTGCTTGGAAGATGTTGAAAGCACTGCCTGAGGCTGATACTCTTCATCTGCCCTGCCTGGACCCCTCCCTCCTGAACATTTCCTAGCGATAGCTCCATCCTCTCACTAGTGTCTCTCCCTCCTAGAGCCGGATGTGTCACCTCTTTCCTTCCCAGAAACAAACAATCTCAAGGACCTCTGGAGACTCTCCAGCCCTACTCCTCTGTAGCTTCTTTGCTGGTGGAAGCTCTTTCCTCTCCTCCAGAGAAGGACCAGGGCCCTTTAGTAGAGAAGGAGTGTTCGGGTAACAGATATAGGAGGAGAAGACAGCAAGCCTTGCTGCTATTTCCGAGAGAGCCCTCTTCCCTGGCACCCTTGAAGTCTCTCTGAGGCACTAGATGGAGGAGGGCACTTACCTTGAGTTGCAATGTAGTGCCGAGGTCGATGATATCCCTGGATAACAGGAGAAAAGCACAGTGAAAAGTCTCCAGTCAAAGCTTGTAGACAGCACAGCATTAATAAATGTCCTCTCCAAGCTTTGATTTCCTCATTGGCAAAACAATAATAGCATTAGCCATTTCCCAGAGATGTGGCAAAGGTTAAATAAGATAATGCATGTAAAGTCACTAAATGTGAGCTATTTTTATAGTTACTAGTGAGGTGCCTACATAGGTCTGCCTTGAGCTGGTGGCAGTAAGAGCAAATTGGGTGGGCATCACTTATGCTCATGCACCCAAAAAGTGGTAGAGAAGGAATTTTCAGGTTTATGGGGGCATCAACCACTAAGGAGTCTTTTCTAGCCATGGTTATATGAAGAACATTATAAATGTCCCTGTGGGATATCCACAGATGAAAACAGAAGAAAACAGTTCTATTATTGGCTCCTTGCAATAGTAACAATTAGAAAAAGAAAATTGAGAAGGATGCCACATTGCATCTCTATGCCAGTAATGTCTGGGCTCTGAATTTCCAGGTATGAGAAAACCTTGTGGAGGTGTGACCTGGAGACCCATAAAGCTTCCTGAAGATTGAAAGGCCAGTCTCTGATTTCCCTATCGTTCCAGAGTGCTCAGACAGACCCTCTGTACTCTGTTGTGGGATTACCCTGGTGCCCCATAACCCTAACCATCGGGGAAGAGGTTGAAGGTGACCCTCTCTTTTGCCTAAGTGTGGCATATGTGGAGGGTCCTCTTTCTTGTTAGAGAGGTAGTATGTCATATTCAGTAGAAGTTTAAGTTTTGGAGACAGACAGATCTGCATTTAGAGCAGAACATTGAGTGTGATTAGTATTTATTAAGTGAATATACGAGTGTATAAATGCATGGATAAATATATTCAGCAAAAACACAGATGCCAATTATGGGGCCTGTGGATGGAGAGGTTATTGACAGTCCTGAAATTCATTTAATCTTTATGGTTAGCCATCTCTGGCGAAAATAAGTTCTAAAGTTTGATAAACACCTATTTTGTCATAAATGTTGGCTAGTCTTTCTGTCCTGTTGAGGTGGAAGAACTGCCTGAAGGCCTCTTTCTTCAGGAAACAGCCAGAATTGCCATCTTTGTGGTTTATGGCGCCACAGATGTTACATCACTAAAGTTCTGGACCCACTTGCTGATTCAAAGACTAGGTTCTGAGTCCCCTGTTCATTTTTCTACCTTTGTCTTTCTCTTGCAAAATAACTAGTTTGTAGGTACCTTCCAATTGCTGGGCATGCTTTAGAGCTGGCTGTTGGCACCAACCCAAGGCTAATGTCAACACTGGAACAGTTGGATTAAATACAGAGCAGTAAACTCTATGCTTGAGTGATCCTATCTACTTAGTGAGGTTGTCAGCTTCTTAAGGACAAACACGGCTTACTAAGTTAAAAAAAAATTCCCATAGAGCCTAGCAAGCACAGTGTGAAACTCAGAGCCAATGCCCAATAAACAAGATATTGACAGACCAACTAGACAGGCAATATTGCATGGTGTTAATGTGTACCATGGACTCTGGAACCTAGTTTCTTGGGTTTGAATCCTGGCTCTGTCCCTTGTAGGCTGTGTGGCCTGGGGCAAGTCACTGAACCTTTTTATGCCTCGGTTATTTTATTTATTCTATAAAATGGAGATAATAGTATTTATATCATAGTGTTGCTGTTCAGATAAATGAGTTAATATATAACATTTACTATGTGCTAGACACTATTTTAAGATTTAACATTCATGCCTTTGATAATATTATTATTTCACTGTTTATTTGGCAGTATTTATTGACCACCTACCATGACCAAAAGTCTGGGCAGGCCACTTGGGGGATACTGGGATGATGAGTTCTCCCTTCCGGTGGTGACAAAACTGAGCCCTTCTCTAGACACAATAGAGGTAGAAGACCTGTACATTCCACCAAGTCAAAATGGACAGGGTTGTCCAGGCTAACAGAAATAATTAGACTCAAAAGTTTTCTTGAGTAGGTGTGGAATAGAAAATAGTCCCCTAGAGCCTGGAAAGACACAGTTTCTCAAGTTTACTCTCTTCTGCCATCCCATCCCTCGTTCTCACAGCCTTCATCCTCCCTGGATTAGCCTCCCTGTCTCCAGTCTTCCCCTGCAGCTTCACTGATTCCTGCCCCCATGAGCTTCTCCAGAGTATGTTATAACATGGAGTATATTATTTCTCTGCTTATAAACCTGCAGTGGCTCCCCATTACCTGGAGGGTAATGTTCAAATGCCTTAGTTTGAGACCAGTCATCTGTCTTCATCCTCATCTCCAGTCTCAATTCCAGTTGTCCTTCTTCATCTGCTCCCACAACCTCATGCACCCTCACCACATGGTGAGGTTCCAGTCCCACCACATCACTCTTCAAATGGGATCTCCTCTGGAATGCAGAGCTCATTCCTTCCTTCTGCAGGGCTTTGCAGATGACCAATGAACACAATCACTTGAGCTGTAATAAGTTTGTTTGTTTTTATACTTTTCTCCCTCTGGGCCACGGGTCATGTCACTAAGAGCTGGGTGCAATTTTCAGCAAAGGATGGTTGGTGAAATACATGCATGGATATGTTTTTGAGGTAAAATTGGGGAACCCCCTTAATGTTTAGGTTGGAACCCAAAAGACCTGGAGGAAACTATCATTTGGAGGATTCGAATGTGCTTGAAATTCATCAAGATGAAATTCTGAGCAGGAAATCTACAGTTCATTTGTGGGGTTAGATGGCTTGGGCTCCCTATTTTGTGCATTTGTTTGTTTGCTTAGCTCTTCACTATCAGTCAATAGGTATGAATTGGGCACTGGCTACCATGTGCAAGGCATGGGGGATATAAAAATGGAATCAGATGGATGTGGTCTCTGCTTCCGCATAGCTTACAGACATTAACAGACTGGTGTAAGGGCTGCCAAGGGTAAATGCGGGGCTCTATTGAGCATCCATTAGAATTTGTCTTAACCAAGGAAGTCAGAGAAGTGTTTGCTGAGGAAGTGGTGGTTCAGTTGATTTCTTAATTAAAGCCGAGTTGGGGCATCTCAACACCCCCATCATTCCCATTTCATTACCTCATCATGATTCCATTTTCCTACCCTTCTCTCATTGCCCACTGCCTTATTGCTCTTCCTTAGAAACAGTGATCCTGTGTCCATCCAAGGCCTTAGCACTAGCCATTCCCTAAGCTGCATCTGTTCCCGGAAACTTGAGTGGCTTGCTCTCTCACTCCATCTAGGCTTCTGCTCAGTTGCCAATCACTACTGCAGAGAGCTCTTCTCTCACAACCCAGTCAGCTTCTTTCCACTGTCTCTGGCTTACCTTTCTTCAGAGCACTTATCACCAATTAGCATTCCATTCTTTATTAATTTACACACTTATTGTCCATCTCCACTGTAGTAGGGCTGTATTCAGCCATCAGCCTTGATAACTATGTATGAATGAATGCGTACCTACTGCATGCCTGTCACCGCACTGCATCTGAGTAAAGAGACCCTCCCTGGCTTCCAAAAACCCACACAGTCCCCAAAAAGAAAACATTCTAACCACAAGACTCTACAGCAAAGGAGATAAAAGGAAATATACTGCTCAACTGGGGCTTCTCTGGGGATTCACCAAGAGCTGGTGCAGAAAACTTCCTAACCTTAAAAGAACTTTGAGTTCATTTAAGTCCCACCTACACAGCACGCAGATCGACTGCAAACCAGCACTGGGCCTGCCTCCATCTGTCTGTGAGCAATGGGAAAGAGGTTTGCATCCAAAACGCATTTATCTCACTCTGCACTCATGCATCTGTTACTTACTGGGGACCCAGATACGATATTTATTTCCAGGCTGGTAATTTATAACAGATTTAAGTGGCCAATACATATTCGGGTGTACAAACAAACCCACCAGCGGGATGGTTCAGACGGTAGCAGACCATGGCCTCTGGAGGCAGAGACAAGGCTGGCCTCATCCGGCTCATTATCTCAATGGAGATATTTTAATGAATCGTCAAGATCCAACTGTGGAGAAATGATTCTAGTGTGGGCAATTAGCTCTTTGAGGAGCCAGAGAGGATACTAGCTGGGGTGGAGACCAGGACAAAGGAGTGAGGACTTTAAGTTAGCTGTCTAAAGTGTCATCTTGCCAGGAATCCCTATAAAAACCCGAGGAATTTTGATTTTTCTGGAGCATATAATAGGTACACAATTAATAGAATTCCTCCATTCTTTACCTTACAGTGGTAACAGTGTAAGGGGGTGCTTGTGGTTGATATCTTCTCTTTGTCCCTCCATTTCCCCACTCTTCCCTTCTATGCTCTGCTTTGTGTCATGGAAGGCCAACCTACATGGACCACCCTGTGGGCTCCCATGTCCTCCTGCTTCTAGTTGGGCTTGGTCAATGGGGAGCAAAAGTAGGAGCTCAGAGGCCAGGAAGAGGTTGGGGTATATGTTCCTCTGGGTTTCTTCCTGCCAGGTCACCCAGGCTTGGCCTTGTCTCTCTATCCAGGGCTTCAGTTCCTGAAGGATAGCCCCCTCTGGCAGCAACTCTTTCCCCTTGTCTGGACCTAATGCTGGTAAGAGTTCCCTACTGTTTCTAACTCAGAGATGCTCCACCCTACCTTGATTGTTTCTCTTAATCCTGTTCGTATAATTATTATGCTGTCCTTGGTTACTCCCTTTAAAGAGCTTCTATTTCCTTTTAGGACCATGACAGATACTTCACATATTTATGAGGTGGCATTACTTCTAATTTTACAGATATCAGGATAAGTAAGTAATTTACCCAAGATCAAAGAGCTAGCAATCAGAAAGGCCTGAGTTCAACAGACCCAAGAAGGACCAAATTCATGACTTCAGTCTCGTTAGCCCTTTAGTCTAACCACTGAGGTTCAGCCCAGAGTCTGACATCCCATTATAAGACAACATGTAATAGGGGCTGTTTGGCCTGTCTGCATAATCTACTTACAGAGAAACGGTAGAGGTTGTAGTATGTCCCAGGTGGGCAGAGAATTGGGGTTTAGTTGTGTGACCCTGAACAATGCTCTTAATCTAGATCCCTGGCTTCCTATATTTAAAGGCTTGCAAAATGCCATGTAATTATGGAACATGAAAAAATGGGAGGTATTATTAGAATTGGTGTTATAGAGATTCACTTGCATTTAAGGCAACTTCATTTGTTGCCTACAAAATACCAACTTGTGTCTTGGCTCTGGCTACAGTTAGATGCTCATTCAACTTTGAATTGAGTGCCTATCCAGGAAAGTGACTTTGACTAGGGCTGCAAGTCAGATGATGAATACTAGATATGACAACTCAGGCATACAAGACCCAGTATGAGCTGTGGTCCTTGGGGTCATATCCACCCAAAGACAAGATTGAAGAGAAATGGAAGGAGTCAATTCAACCTGCATCAACATGTGCTGACTGAGTCCTCACTGTGTTGGCTACAAGGTGTTATCTGGGAGTGAGTGGGGAGGAGCAGGAGAAACAGGGACTGGGAATCATTAAAGTGGTTCTCATCTTGGTTCTGGCACTGACATGCTATATGGCCTGGAACATGCTTTGCAATCTTTTTAAATCTCAGCCTCTCCATCTGGGGAATGAGAGTGATAACACCTTCCTTGTAGGGTTATTAAGAAGAAGGCTTGATAAACGGAGTCACTTAAGCCACCCATCACAGGGCACAAGAGTGACTAATTAAGAGCTTATGACTTACTGTCATAATTAAAAGCAGCAGGGTATAGTGGGAAAGGCACTGCTGATTCAAACTCCTGTTCCTTCTTTACCCATCTCCCAGCAGTGTAATCCTGGACAAGCCACATAACCTTAAGAGACTCAGTTTGCTCACCAGAAAATGAGTAGTAATGGCAGTCACTTTGTAAGGCTGTAGTACCTGCTAAGTTGATGTTGGTACCCAAAAGGTGAACATTAAATCTTAGGTTACCATAAACCCTTCTTGTCTGGCTGGCTCTAAGTCAACCTCCAAGGCAGGACTGAGATGTCACCTCTTTCAGGAAGCCTTCACTGACTACCTCTCTTCCCCCACATTGAGGCTTTGATTTCCTTCATGGTCCCATAACTTCTGCTTTGTGAGGATCACCTTTCTTATCTTACTCCCTCACCAGACTTAGCTCCCTTTAGGTCAGAGACCTAGTCTTAAGGGCCAGTATTTTCAGTGCACAGTGAGGGTCTGCTCTGTTTTTGTGAAATGAATACTAGCATGAGAAAAAGACTGCCAGCATGATGGGTGAATATTCAGAGTGCCACGTCTTGGGCTAGAGACAAGTTATTTACAACTGGCATCTCCTGTAAACTCTCCTGGAAGGGCCACGGTGGCAGAGACTGTCTGTTTTTACCTCCACTAAAGCTCCAATCCCAGTTCTTGGTCACATAGTAGGCCCTTTGTTAGTCAGGGTTCAGGCAGGGAAATAAAAACCATGCAGGAGTTTCAGACAGAGGGAATTTAGTATGGGGAGTTGATTACACAGGTGATGAAGGAGCTGAGATATCAAAGAGCAATCAGTGGGGGCAACCCAGAGATCAGGGACTGCAGGTGGCTGTGACTATCCTCAGAACCAGTGGGACAATGGGAGGCAGAGAAATGATCAGAGCTCAGGAACCAGGGCTGCCTGGCAGGAGCTGGAGCAATGGTAGGACTGCATAAGGGAAGTTGGAGCCTCAGATGAGACACGGCCACAGCTGGAGCTGCCACCCAAGGAAGGGAGCAAGAAGGAGAGTATACTGGCTTCTGCCTTCCCATTATCCTCTGTTCCCTCATCAGTGCCTCCCAGTGAAGAAGCATCTTTCTTTTTCGCTGTGTGCGTGCACACAGACACACACACACAATCACATCTGCAATGCAAAGCAGAGTGAGGAAGGACAAAGAATAGATATAAGGACAAACAAGCAAATGACCAATAAAAGGCTCAACAAATATTTGTTGAATTAATAACTCATTTGACTCAGCCTAGATTATAAGGGAATTCACAAAGCATGTCTTTACACTTTATAGCCTGCCTATAAATACACTAGGGAGTCTGAGGGACCAACAAGAATCTCTGAACCATTCTTCAAGGCCCTTAGACTCCTTGCTGAGGTTCTGAGAAGTGTGGCATGAATCAGTCGGATTGGAAGTCCATCTAGCCCCAGCAGCCATGCCCTAGCTTTGCAAACTCTGTCACTTCCATGCATACCCTTCTTGGCTCCTGTTTGAGTTTAATCCCATCCTCAGTAGTCTTTGAAATAGTGAAATAGCTTCTTTCTTAATTGGTTGTCTTAATCCCAGCATCTCCTCCCTCTGATCTATCGTATATACCCTTAGTAGCAATAAATCATCCCAAGGCTTAGTTATGACCCAACACTTTTACTAACTTCCTCTTACCTAGGAGATAAAGTCCCATTTCCTACATCTGACCATCTACACCAGCAGTCTTCAACCTTTTTGGCATCAGGGACCAGTTTTGTGGAAGACAATTTTTCCACAGACTGGGAGAAAGAAGGCATGACATGGTTTGGTGTTAATTCAAGCTCATTATCTCTATTGTGTACTTTATTTCTAGATCTCTCATGTGTGTAGTTCACAATAGGCTTTACGCTCCTAAGGGAACCTAATACTGCTGCTGATCTGACAGAAAGTGGAGCTCAGGCAGTAATGTGAGCAATGGGGAGCAACTGTAAATGTGGATGAAGCTTCATTTGCTTGCCCACCACTCATCTCCTGCTGGGTGACCCAGTTACTAACAGGCCATGGACCAGTACTAGTCTGTGGCTCGAGGGTTGGGGACCCCTGATCTAAACCATCTGTGATCTAGCCCAACTTTGTCTCCCACTCTTCCTCTTACAGAGTCTCTCCTCCCTTCAAATGGAGCTACAACATATTTCCTTTCCAGTTGCTACGTCTTGGTTTGTGCTATAATCTCTAACCAGTGGCCCATCTTCCCTCTCTTTGATTTTAAATTCTACCTGTGCATGAAGCTTTGGTTCACATCACATTTTGCATTCCTGATAGAAGAAGTGATATTTTTTTCCCACTTCTGAATCCCTGCAGCATTTTATCTGAACTTATGACACTTACCACTTTCTGTTTTGCCCTGGAATTATTGATGTGCACAACTTATCTCCCTGTTAAGGTTTTAGAGGTAGAGACCATGGTATTTTTAGCTTTGTGGTCCCCAAAGCCTCTAGCATGAAGTAGTCACTTTTAAGTTTTTGTTGCACAAATGACTGTGCCTTCAAGTGAATGAATGGATCAATAGACATATGTACAAGCGAATAAATGGGGTGAATTCATAAGACTGGCAGTTGTCCTGGGACCTCACAGAGCAGACTACGCCTGCCAGCCTGAAAGAGGATCAACTTGGGCTACAGTAGTTTCACAAATCATAGAGGATCCAGAATACTCTGGATGTGTTCTGGAAGGGCCACCTTCTGCGAGGGACAGACCTATCATTGGGGGACAACCACAGATCTTGAGCCTGTGCAGACAGCCTCAGACCCTGGTTGCCCAGCCCCATTATGACACTCACGTCAATGTAGTTGGCATTGATGTAGTCAGAGTGTGGGTCTCCATCCAGCACCAGCAGCCTCACCCGGGAATGGTCATCTGCAGAGAGAGCAGAAGTTAAGGGGATGGTTGATAAAGGCCTTAGGGTAAGGAGGCAGCAATGTCCTCCTTAAGATCTACAATGTATTAGTGACTGCATATCATGCATGGGCTACTCTCTCATTTAACCCTCAGCGCCGCCCTTATTATTCTCATTTACAGTTGAGGAAGCAGAGGCTCAGGAGGTAAGTTCTTCCTCTCTTTTTTCTACCTTCCCTTCTTATTTTGTCATTACCTAACTAGGTTAGTCACCTGCTTCTTTAAGTCTTAGTGATTTCATTACTAAAATGAGGATGGAAATACCTGCTTCACAGGACAATGTAAGAGAGATCATATAAAAGTACTCAGGACATGACAGTGTTGAATCTGAATTAATATGCTCCATTTTCATGCTTGCTTAAAAATGGCAAGTTTACCTTTCCACAGGTGCACAAATTGCTTTTCTTTTGCACCTCAGAGTGTTGTTGCAAATAGATTGTCAGCTATATACTATTATCAATACTATCATTAAAGTAAGGCTGACTAAATCATTATAAAAGAGGTCATCAGTAACTAAAAATTATGTTACAGAGGATATCTTTTCAAATACAATCCAGACATAAAAAGATTTGCAGGCTTTAGTTGATAGCATGCGTATTTCAAATAACACCAGATAAAAATCATGAAAAGAAAACTAGTACAGCTCTGATATGCGAATAGACACACAGGTCTGGGTGGGAGGAGGGGCTTTAGTTTGCTATCCAGGTCACTGTGCACATATCATGATGTAATCATTGCATCCACTGACCGATTCACCTCACTCTAGGATGAGGATGAGTTTCCCAGCAAGTGGGCTGGAGCACTCTGGACATGTCCAAAGCTTTCCCCAGGATCAAGGAGGTCAGGTCAGCTTATCCTGCTAGACTTATACAGCATTCTTCAGTTTACAAAGCACATATATCGCAACTAGCTGAAACCCCCTTAAGAACAGGACATTATCTGTCATATTCTCTTTGCCATCCCCTGCAGCTCTAAAAGGCCTGGCATATGCCAGGTACTCAATAAGTACCTGGCAAACGTGTAAATGGATGACCCCATTGGGTTCTCACAGTGACCCTGTGAGAGAAGCAGGATGGATTCCATTAGGCGTTGTTACAAATGAGGAAACTGAGGCTTACAAAGATAGTCTGGCCACATGGCCAGTGAATAGTGGAGCATGGAAGAGTGGAGTTCTGTTAACTCTGAGTTCATACACTCCTGCTTCCAAAGGGGGTCTACGTAGGACATTAGAAACCACTTCAAGAATGCCAAGCAGAAGAAATTAATGACAGAGAAGTGGTTGCCTGGGTGACAGAAGAGTAGAGAAGACAGAAAGAAGAGAGTGAAGTAACTCTGAAATAAGCAACAAGGAGACACTGCCTGCCCTATGACTGAAAGGACACAGGGAGGCGGTGGAGTTACCAGAGCTCAGAAGCTAGGGCCATCTGCTGGAAACTGAAGCCACAGTAGGCCTCTCTGGTGGGAGCTGGAGACCAGGAGGAGCTTCCCTTGCTGCTAAGGCAACTGTAGCTGGGATAGAACAGGAGAATATCCTGGCTTTTCTCTTTCTCCTTCTCTCTATCCAGTCTTCCACCAGTGCATGCCATCAACCAAACCCAGCCAGAAGACAGCTGGCAAAAGAACTTGAGAAATCTAACCTATAGGGATCAGTTACCTGCAATACACAGTTGCATAGAAGGTGAGGAACAGGTGCAACTGAGGGCAAAAAGGCCCAGGGCTGGCACAGGATGCCACCACATAGCTATAAACTAATTAATTCAAAAATTAGTCACTGAATATCTGCCATGTGGCAGACACTGTGCCAGACTGTGAGTTATATTAAATGCCATTTTCTTACTCACCAAGGGGAGGGTTTCAGTGGAAGCAGCTAGAGGAAGTAAGTGGGAGGTCTAAGTAACCCACTGTGGTGGGTAGGAGAGTGGGGCGTGAGGTAGAGGTGGATTTTGAAGTTAACCTTTATTGAGTTTATGGCAGGTGCTAGAGACCTTACATACTTTATCTCACTCAAACATTTATGCCTCACAATGGCTCTATACATCATTATAATGGTACTAGAAGGACATAGTATTATGAGTCTTCCCATTTCACAGATGAAGAAATTGGGGCTCAGAGGAGTTCAACAAGTTTACCAAGTTACACAGACTGTACGTGGCAGGGATATAATTTCTCTCTCACGCTGACCCTGAACTCCTGCTCCATCCATACAGTGCATTGTCCAAGGTCTCAAGCCTCTCTCTGGTGCAGGTACTACTGCTAGAGTCTGTGTAAACTGCTGGTCCCCAGCCCCTGCAGTAGTCTCCTCATATCCTGTGTTCCTAAGACAGGAGACTCCCCCATCCCGAGAGAGGGGCTTCCTGGAGCACAGCCCATCCAGCAGGCTGGGATTCAGACACAGACTGGCACCTGACACTGAGCCCCGGGGCATCAAGCCTTGTTACCAGCAGGTCCAGAAACTGTAAGCCTTAAAAAAGTGAAAATGCACATTGCGTTTTCACTCAGTGGTCTCACTAATGACTTATTGATTTAAAAATCTCCTTTATTTATTGAGTTATGTCTTCCCCCCGGGGTCCATAGCACAGAAAATAGAGATTCTAATTTAAAACATTGAAAGGGAATTTTTAAAAGTACAAAATGAAATTTAAAAATCTCAAAGCAAAAATGATCAAAACCAAAATAAACTGGTTTCTTCTAGTTAAATTTTCTTAAAGATGAAAGGGGCCTCTAACCACCAGATGATGGTATGTGCCAACATCGCCTCTTCATTCATTTATTAAGGAAACACTTAGTGCACACCTACTATGTGCCAGGCTAGTTGAAGGAATTAAGAAAGTGTTATCAAACATGATGCCTATGCTTAAGGAGTTTGCCAATTTAGTGGAGGAGACAGACTACATGCAGAAGTGGAACTTCCAAGTCTAGAAGGCGGTGGGTAGAGTGTTTTGTGCAGTGACTGTGAGTGAGGAATTAACAGTGAGTAAGGCTTGACCAGCGGACAACGAGGAAGAATCTTTCCATCAGAGGGATGATGAGCAGGAATGAAGGCAGAGATCTTGAAAAAGCAAGCACACTGGTGGAGCGGCAAGAGTCTCCTCTCCTAGGAACACAAAGTGTGAGGGAACTAACAGTAGAAGGGGAGACAGAGGAAGCTGTAGGGGTTAGATTACAGAGTGCTCTGTGCCTGTGAAGGCATGGAGACAAGTAGCTATGCCGGGCTAGGCAGGGCATCCAGACATAGTGTCTCTTTTCTGGTCCCATGGAAGGGTATTTTGTTATGATACAGCCAAAATTCATCCCCACATGACTAATGCATGGCAAGTAAGATACACTTTTAAGATATGATGTGAGGTGTGGAACTGTAGATCAGACTTGGGTTCAAATCTTAGCTCCATCACGTAGCAAGTTAATTGATCTTTCTTTGCTTAGGTTTCCTTAGCAAAATGTAGCCAATACTATATAGCTCTCAGAATGTAAGCAAGAGAGGATTAAACGAGAAAGTATAGATGAGCAAAGTGCTAGGACAATAAGAAATGAAAAGATAAACCACAAACTGGGAGAAAATATTTGCTAAGCACATACCCGATAAAGGACTTGTATCCAAAATATGCAAAGAATTCTTAAAACTCAATAAGAAAACAAATAACCAAGTTTAAAAAATGGAGACAAGATCCGAACAGGTACCTCATCAAGGAAGATGTCTAAGTGGCAAATAAACATATGAAAAGATGTTCAACATCATATGTCATTAGGGAATTACAAATTAAAACGAGATACTACTATATACGTATTAGAATGGCCAAAATATATTTTTTCAGGAGGTTTCTTATGAAGGTCTCTTTATTGATTTGGAACAACATTTTAAGCACTTGAAAATAGTCAGCTAGCTGTGGAGTAGATGTTGTGTTACCTCTTTCATCCTCTTTCATACTTGCAAAGACTGGAGAGAAGTTTTCGTTTTGGACAGTCAGAACCCAATAAGCCACTCAAATTCAGCCAACAAAGCAAGCAAGTACCATTTAAAAAAAAATAGTTACTGATTTTTAGAAGGGCTGGCCTAATAATATGCTACAATTATGGGACAATGTGTCACTTCGCTGTTACCTTTTGGGTAGCTCAAGACACCAAGGACACATCTTAGGTGATGACTGAAATAAACTATTCCTTGTTAAATCCCAAATCAACCAGATTCCCTGCACATTTAGAACATAGAAGGTGGATTTCTTTTTTTTTCTTCTTATTTTTCTATTTTATTTTAAAGATGTGGGGTACAATTCAGGATTAGGTATACAAATGGACATCATATAGGTAAAGTTTGAGCTTCCCTTTGGTCCCCACTTTGCCTGGTTTGAGATCAGGTACTCTTTTTGATATTATGTGCCCCCCCATCCCCACCCCAGCAGTATCCTGCTACTGCCAATTCCTTTCTCATAGTATTATGGTAAATGTTCAGGATCCACTTATAAGTGACAACATGTGGTACCCAGTTCTTTGTTTGATAGATCACTAAGTATGATAGACTCTAAATCCATGAAAGTTGATGCGAAGTCCATATGTTTATCCTTCTTTATGGCTGAGTAATATTCCTCATGTATATGTACCACATTTTAAGAATCTAGTTCAGTTTCGATGGGCAGCATGGTTAGTTCCATGTTTTTGCTATTGTGAATAGTGTTGCAATAAACATGAATGTGCAGGTATCTTTTTGGTAAAACGGTTTGAGTTCCTTCAGGTGTACTCCCAGTAGGGGGATTGCTGGGTCATATGGAAGGTCAATTTCTAGTTTTTTAGAAATCACCACACAGTTTTCCATAGAGATTAAACTAGTTTGCATTCCTACCAGCAGTGTAGAAATGTTCTCTTTTCTCCGCATCCTTGCTGGCATCTGTTGTTGTTTGTTTTATTAACAATGGCCAGAATGACCAAAATCTAAAATGCTGACAACCTCAAATGCTGGTAAGATATGGAGCAACAAGAACCCTCATTCATTGTGGTGAGAATGCAAAATGGTAGTACCACTTTGGAAAACAGTCTGGCAGTTTTTTGTTTTGTTTTACCAAACTAAATATACTTTTGCCATGCTATCCAGCAATTGCATTCCTTGGTGCTTATTCAAATGAGTTGAAAACTTATGTCCACGTGAAAAGCTACACAAAAGTTTAGAGCAGACTTACTTATAATTGAAAAAACTTGGAAGCAACCAATATGTCCTTCAATAGGTGAATGGGTTAAAGAAGTGTAGTGCAAATGGTCTTTGACTTCAGATAATTAGACCTAGAATTTTTTGATGATGGTTCAAAAGCAATATGCATTTCGTAGAAATCATACTTTGTGTACCCATACGATCATTATGTTTTTCATTTTCAGTACAGTATTCAATCCGTTGCATGGGATACTCAATATTTTATTATAAAATGGGCTTTGTGTTAGAGATTTTGCCCAACTGTAGGATAATATAAGTGTTATGAACCCGTTAAAGTTATGTCCACATGACTAAGCTATAATGTTTGGTAGGTTAGGTGTATTAAATACTTTTTTGACTCATGATATTTTTAATTATGATGGGCTTATTGGGGCATAAACCCATTGCAAGTTGAGGAACATCCGTATATCCATATAATGGAATATTATTCAGTGATAAATGAGTTACTGAGCCATGAAAGACATGAAGAAAGCTTAAGTGTGTATTGCTAAGTAAAAGAAGTCAATCTGAAAAGGCTACATGCTGAATGGTTCACACTATATGATATTCTGGAAGAGGCAAAACTCTGAAAGACAAATGAAGAGATCAGTAGCTGCCAGGGACTTGGGAACAGGGAGGAATAAGAAGGTAAAGACAGGAGATTTTTAGGGCATTGAAACTATTCTATCTCATACTGTAATGGTAGATACATGTCATTATGCCTTTGTCAAATCACATAGAACTGCATAACATAAAAAGTAAACCCCAATGTAAACTACAAACTTCAGCTAACAACAATGAATTGGTTCATTAATTGTAGCAAGTGTACTGCATCCATACAAGATGTGACTAATCGGAGAAACAGTATGTGAGTGGGATGGAGGGAGTACATGGGAATGCTGAAACTTTTGCAATATTTCTGTAAACCTAAGACTGCTCTAAAGAAAAGTGCTAGGACAGTACCTGCTGGTACATAGCAGGTGCTTAATAAACAGTGGTTTGGGGCTGTATGTGAGGCAGGCAGTGAACTGAGAGCAGACACACTTTGAAACTCAGCATTCTTCCTTTGCCCTTCTGTATCAAATATAGATCCATCTGTCTGCAGAGGAAAAGAGCTGTTGTATGCGTTCATTAAAGGGTAGAATTCAGCTGTAAGTCCACTGGAAAGGCATTGCAAGGAGTGGCAGTGTCCTCATGGTTTATTTATTCCTGCTGGGAGATGCTAATATTATTCTGTGTCCCTTCTACTTCTAACTTTATATAATTAGAAGGATAAAAAATTGTGTTTACCCACATGCTCATGGAGAAAGATGGGGCGGCAAGCAATGTGAAGGAGTTTATATGAGGTAATTTACAAGCAGCCCAGAATGTTCATTATGCTCTATCTACATTTTGCAAGCTCGAAAACAGCTAATTTGGTACTCCTTGTTTGATATTCAAGACAAGGAGAGGAGTTAAGAAGAGTCATATGGAGGAGAAGCAAATTCCTCAATGGAGAGGTAAGAGGAAGGTGTCCCAGCATGGTTGCCCTGCTCTTGGTTGAGGTGGGGGATGGGCAAGAGCTGGCTGGTGGAGCAGGGGGAACTTGTGGCGGGAGGAAGAGGGAAAACATCCTGCAAAGAAGTGAAGAGCCAAAGGGCCACCCTGATCATAACCCCAGGGAGACATTATTGCTCTGTTTGGAATCAATCTGCTCTTCCTTGCTTTAGGACAAAGGCCAGTGGGATGTTGGTAAATGTTTAACAAACAGCTCTCTGCAGGAAAAAAGGCCCTGATCTGTAATGTCTGCTGATTTCTGTGGTGTAAATACTCCTACCATGACCTATTTCAAGCTACCAACATAGCCTCCACCAGCTCACAAAATTCCTGAAAATTTAACAATCTGCTCTTGCAAGCTGGTATGAGTCAGCTGCAGTACACCACTGACAGAGAAAAAAGCCTCAGCATACCCCACAATGCCTTGCATGATGGTTTGGGACCTACTTCTCTCTCTAACCTCATGTTCTCCTCTTCGCACAATGCTCTGATAATGATGGCCTTCTTTCAGTTGATCAAATGCTCTGCGTCCACTCTGACCACAAGGCCTTTGGGCATGTTCAAAAGACCAGTCCCATCCAAGGCTGACAGTGTGCCCGGATCCTGGGCTCAAATTCTTCCTCTTCCTATAGCTTACCTCTCACCACACCTGTAGATCCAGCCCAGCCCATCCAAAGATTGGCAGCCAATTCTTGCCTTCAGCAGAAGGAAGGAGAGGATTGGGTAGGCTCTGAAGGCAGACCTGAGGCCTGCCACACCCTAACCATATACCTGGGGCAAGTTACCACCTTCCCTGAACTTTGGTTTACCCAACTATAACATCCAAATCATATGTATCTTTGCAGACTTCCTGCAAGGATTAAAAGAGAGAGAGAGAGCACCTGGTATGTTGTAAGAAACCAACACAAATATGTAAATTCAGTTTTGTTATTCTTCCAGACTAGAGGTACGGCAAATGTGGTCCCTGAACTGGTAGCTTCAGGAACACCTGGGAACCTGTTAAGGATGCAAATTCTTGGGCCACAGCCCAGACTCACTGAATCAGAAACTGTGGGGTAGGGTTCAGCAATGTGTGCTTTAATAAGTTTCCTAGGTGATTCTGATGCACATTCAGGGTTGAGTGCACCGACCAATGTTTAGTTATTTAACATAGGTTGAGTATACTGACCAATGTTTAGTTATTTAGCATAGAGGTACTCTGACTATTCACCTCAATCTGTCTTGAGAAAGACCAGAACATCTTACTGAAAATGGGCCATAAGAATAGAGGCTTACCGTGTGCTAGGTGGCAAGGTACAGAAGTTTACCTGTGTGTAAAGTATAAGCTGTTCCAGGTACTATTCTGGAAACTGTGGGGATGCTATGCCATTTGATCCTCATAGTAACCATGTATATATTATAGCCTCATCTTATGAATAAAAACCTCAAGGCTTTAGGAATGTTAATAACTCAGGAGAAAGTATATGATTGAGGGCTTCTTTATAGAGAGTGGTGGGGTCCTCACCCCTCCGAGAACCCCAAGATCCATTGTTTTCATACCCTCTCCAGGCCAAGACTCTCTAGCCCCCTCCATTTCATTTTTCCCATACCTCTTGTGTCTTCAGCATTGGTCCCCATCCCACTGAGGCCCCATGCCCACCCCAGAGAGAGAGAGAGAGAGAGAGCATGCACGGGGGGCGGGGTTCACTTTCCTCCTTTGCACAGTTCTAACTCTCAAAACAAACCACACTCCTCTTCCCTTCCCTGTCACCAAAGGTAACCTGGTAGATGTCATCTCAAGTCACATCCACCTAAGGAGAGAATCATTTCAAAGAAGTGGGACTGGAGAGAGAATATCATTTGGATATCCGATGTTCTTTCCCTCTGTCTTCTGGGCACTACGGAGGGTAAAGAAAAGGTGCAATTTTTCAGAGAAAAGAGATTTGACTCATTACAATGAATTGTGGGGCCGAAAAGCCATTTCCTGGAAGGATTGAAAATGTTAATGCCATCATCTTGCACAAGTGGATAAGGAGGAGGCAGGTAATTCTGCTGAGACTGCCTGGGTACCTCATTGAAGCTAAAGGTCTGCACATTCAATCTTGTTGGAATCACCATTATCAAGAGAGGGTGGCTTGGACAGGACACAGAGATAGCTCAACATTCTGGGTACCTCCCCACCCTGACAGATCCTTGCTGGCTGAAGTTGGGCAGCTCCCCGCTGTGGGGCCCTGGGAGGAGCTGCCCTGGTAGAAGTAACCTTTGTGGGAGCGAAAGCAGAGAGGGGCAAAGCGCCAAGAGGCTCTTCCAGCATCCTCAGCATGCCACACAGGAAATGCCCCATTGAGAGTTCTTTCTGAAGGAAGGAAAGAGGTTTCTTATTTGGATTTCCTCAGTAGCAGAACCTGAGACAAAGATTTGAATGCAAGTAGTGGATTTGTGGGATGACCCCAGGAAACACTGCAAGAGGAGTGGGAACTGAGACAGAGAAAGAAGGAATCCAGGCAGGGTGTGTCATTCAGCAAGTTTCCACTGGGACCAGTTGGAGCTTAATCCTGCTGAGGAGCTCTGGAAGACACCACAGAACATGTGCCTCCAAGTTATTCCACTTAAGGAGAGAGGGAGCTAGGGTACTTATACACCCACTTCCATCAGTCATTGGTTGGGGGCCACTTCTAGGGACATTTAATTTCCTGGTACTTCAGGGCTGCCCTGCAAGGTGGCAGAGAAGACTCAAGTGGCTATCACAAGTCCTCAGGAAAAGAGACAAAGGTGTTGGCAACATGAATCAGGGCCAGCAAGTGGTGAGTATTGGGGATGTAGCAGACTACCAGTGCTTTCCGTACCAGAAGGGTTCTGTAGGGTTCAGGCAAGGGTCACCCTCAGAGACAGCAAAGGAGAATGGAGGTTGAGCATCAGAAGCACTGGACAAGGTACCCTTTTTGGCACACCTTCTTGGTCTCCCCAGGAACCAGCAGAGAAACCTGCTATGAGAAAAGACCTCTGGGTTTGTTTTGAGCCTGAGTTCCTCCCTGGGAGTGGGGGTCCTCCATACACCATAGCCCCATCCCCTTCTGGAAGAGAACGGCTTCTCTGAAGAGCTCATCTGTTCTGAGGTTGGGCTATTAGCAGCACGTTCTCCCACAAGAGCAAGGATGTGGCTTGAGGACTCTTTGGTAAGGAATATGTGCCATCCTGGAAGGCAAGAGACCAGAACTCTCTAGTCATGGCTGTCCTACAGACTTGCCATGTGACCTTGGGCAGGCACTCTACATCTCTAGGGCATCTCTCCTTGCCTGTGAACTCAAAGAGGCTAGGTTAAGTATCATTGAGACCCAAGCATCTGTGATTCAAAGGGCCACACAAAATTTAGATCTGGTGTTCACTCAAAATTTAGATCTGGTGTTCACTCAGCTTGATTGAGCCTCTCTGCTCTGAGAGCTGACCTAGAGACACTCGGCAAATAGGAAACTGAAGGTCAGAGAGATGAAGTGACCTCACTGAAGGTAAACAGCAGAACTGGGGTTAGAACCCAGGCCTGCCTGACCTCATGTTCAGACCCCAACACCTGAGTCAGTGGCTTTTCCTTAATTGGGGGAAAAGAAGTCTCAGAAAATGTGCTGATATCTTGTGTGCCCCCGAACCTACTCTTTAGCTTCTCCGCTGGGCTCTCTAATTCAGGAGGCTGGGCTCTATGGCCAAGACTGGAGATTCTCAAACTTGCACATGCCTCAACATGACCTGGAGGGCTTAAAAAAATTCTGATAACTAGACCCTAACCCCACAATTTCTGATGTGGTAGGTCTAGGTAAAGCCCAAGAATTAGCATTTCTAATGAGTTCCCAGGTGATAATGATGCTGCTGCCCCAGGAACTACACTTTGAGAACCACTGCACTAGGTTCATGAAACCCCTGTTCTCTGACTGGGTTCAGCCAATGGAAAGCATAGGCAGCAGATTGAGTGGAGGCAGGGGAGCATGGGGGAGGTATTTATTAATTCAGGTCCCTTTGTCGGAATCACCATGGGTGGCTGCATTTCCATCAAAGGTCACAACTCTGGCTAAGTCCTCCCTAAGGGTACTGATAACCTTACCCTACCCTGGTGGCCTGGGGGCAGAATTTAGCCCCAGGGTACTGTACCTATCCCTTGGAGTCTTTCTACATCTGTAGTACACCTTTATAAAGAATCTCTTGACAAATTCTCCTCAAAGAACCCGATCTGAAGGTCCCATCTTTTTTTTTTTTTTTTGGCTGGGATCCTGACTGATCATCCCAAAAGGGAGTCTCACTTTATAAAACTTGCAGCCCCTCAATCACTTCCTCTTCTCACTGTCGCTCTTCCCTGCCAGTCCAGGATGCACTCTAGCACTGCCTCTTGGGGAATGCTTTGGCATTCTTGAAATTGTCCCTTGCCAAGTCTCTGCCGTGGAGCTACTTGAAAGCAAAGAACTCTTTGTTCTTATTTTCCCCATTCATTTCCTTCCCTTTCACTTCCTTCCTGTTTCCACTCCCTAGAAACCCCACTGTCTCTATTACTAAATTCTAAATAGAATCATTTGGAAGAAAGGGGCTATTTCGCCAAGGTCTCTCGCTGTTTCATTTGTAGGCAGTGCCCTCCCCCTGACTCGTCCCCTTTAATCTTTTCTGTTCTCTCTGGCCTGGGCCTTTGTCCTCCACTCCAGCCTTGCAGTGCTCTGGGTTCCTTAAGATGCTAATCACATCCAGTTTTCTTCTTGTGCCAAGAATATTTCTATTTATCAAGCCATGGCAGGCTCTGCCATTGGAAGGGACACATACAAGGGCAGGAACACTTTCCATTCCTTGGGGCTGTTTCTTTTTTACCTTTCCCATTTCAATCCAGGTTTTTCTTTTTTTTCCCTTTCCATTTTTTTGGTTCCCTTTTATGTCTTGTGCTGCTCTCTGAATGCATGGATTATCTCGGCACTGTCTCCTTCCAGCACTGAATGCAGGCTCGCTCCAGCTCAGATTTGTTGCAGAATTATTAACCCTTAAACTAAAAAGGAGATTCAGGCTTATTTAAACCCATCGAGGTGGTATCATTAAAGCGCTTGAATTCTCTCTGCCTCCATTTGGGTTCTCCAGAATTAGAACCAAGACAAGTATTCCAGTAGTTTTCATAGGAGGAGAAGAGAACACCAGAGGGAATGGGGAGAGTGAGACAGAGAAGAGAAAGCAGTCGATTAAGGATGAGTTTTCAAGTCCATCTGGACTGTAGGCAACTGTAGCCTCAATACCATGGAAACTTTGGGAAGGAGTGGAGAGCACATGCTTCAGTGGAATGGTGAGGAAGCCGGGGTATTTCATGGTTAAATGTTTCTCCTGGGGGTGTTACTCCTTCAGTATTTGCAGGCTGCCTTGTTTCTGGGCACAGCATCCTTCTCCAGCTTTGGAGGAAGTCCTCACACAGAGACATAGGACAGGCTAGAGCAAAATAAGCCAGGGGCCTCAAGCATAGGCTCTAAGGAGGGCCTCACTCAGAGCCATGCTGATGCAGGGTTACCAGCTGGGCATGAGTGTCTCTCTACATGTTTCACCCTGGGTGCTTCACTGTGCCTGGCCTTGGATGCCCACACTGCCAGCTGGGCACTGCTGTACTGTGAGGCCATGGGAAATAGGTAGAACACTGATGGCAACTCCTATAGCCCCAGTGATGGAGTCTGTACCCCCTTCATTATTCGTCCTTACTGCCTGGAATCCTGCTTCTCAGAAGCAGCTCTCAGAGGGGTAGATGGTTCTTCTCCTTCTCTATCTCCCATGTCCCGTCTCTCCATTCAGGCTCAATGTCTTCTTCCTTGGAATATCATCATTCTAAGTGTCATTGATCCAATTTTCTTCATTCATCCTTTCTGGGTTCTCTATCTTATTTGGGAGGCAGAGAGGAGAGACTCACTGCTCTTGCTCTTCTGAGTCTTTCCTGTTTTCTATTCAGTTCCCATTTACCGGGCACCAGCCACATGCCAGGTTTGGGAAATAGAAGTGGAAGGCAGTTGTGGTTTTTCTGTCACAGAGCATTTGGTCTGTAGTCACCCAAATGTTTCTCAAGTCACAATGATGATGTGAGCTACAGAGAAGACACACAAGGTACTCTAGGAATGAATATTGGGGTTTTCACCACATTTGAAGGAATGCAAGAATTCACTAAAGTAATGGCTCAGCTGAGATCTGAAGAATACATGGACCTTAGTAGGACAAAGAGGGAAAGGCACTCTGATAATGAGAACAGAATGTGCAAAGGTCCTGTGGCATGGAAGACATGGAACGCTCAAGGGCCTGAATAAAGGCCAATGTGGCTTAATCGAGGCTGAGATGAAGACGGCATAGTGAGAAATGAGACTGGAAAGACAGCTGAGGGCCTTTTCACATAAGGAAAGCCCAAGAGTGAAGGGAAATAATCTGAAGGGCTTTTGGTAGGAAAATGACATCATCCAATTAGTGTTCTAAAGAGGTCCTTCTGCCTTCTGTCAGGGATCAGACAGTAGCAAGTTCCCCAAATTAGTTATGGAGCAACTAGGAAGGAGGCTAGGCAGCCTCCAATGAGAGCTGAGTACGGCTTGGGCAAAGGTGTAGCTGTATGTGGCCAGGAAAGATATATGGTTTGGCTTCTGACCTTTGTGCACTGCCTCCTCCAACCCAAAGGCTTGGGCCTGGATATGTGGCCCAGTCTGGATATCCTTGTCCCTCAAAGAGTCAGGGTCCTTCACTGTACTATCATCACTTTTATTTGTAGGATAACATCACTAGGAGGAACACATTGTCAAAACCATTTTACAGAGATTAAGGATTAATTAGTGTGATAATCTAAGGTCAGATAGCCTACAATTAAGGGACCTCCTATAAACTCAAAATCTGATAGGCAGAATGGATAAGTGACCAGATATTTTAGGGAATACTATGCAAAGTGTGGAAGCAGAAGATGCTGGGACCAGTCAGAGCAAGTAGCCACCTGTGTCCAGAGTGAGAGCTTCCCCAAGCAGGGATTGCACCTTCCAGGGCCCAGCATGGGGCCTGCTCCAAGGAGGCCCATGTCATCCTAAGTCTTACTACACACTTGCTGAATGTTTGAATATCTCTTTCTGACACTTCATTTGGAAGAAATCTTTCTTTCTGAATTACCATCTTCCAAGAGACAAATTATAAACGTTTTCTGATTAGTTCTACCATTCATAGCCCATTCCTAAATCAGTACAGGAAACAGCTAAGCTAAAACTTCTGCCTCTTTCTTCCCCTACAATCTGCCTGTATCTTACTCTTTCTTCCTCCAAGATTTTTCTTAGGCAATGTCTAGACAGTTAAAACAAAGCAAAACAGAGCAAAACTCAGAACTGTGCTAGGAATAATTTGTCATTCGGGATTCTTTTTTAATTTTTTCCTCTGGTTGAACTGGGTTACCCTGTGAGCTGAGAGGAAGGCTGCTCTCCCCTCCTCCAACACACAAACACACACACACACACACACACACACACACACACACACACAATTGATGACATGTCAAAAGGTTCAGATTGGTTACACTGAGTCTGACAAAGTTGTTGCAGACTCCTGTTCTAATCAGAATAGGCATTCAGCATTTCAGATGTGATAACTTTGTCATCTCTGTACTTAGGTTGTTTCAAAGGCTGTACAGATCAATATTAGCAGTAACAATATTTGTGTGTTACCTATGCATGGTATTCAGTTCTGTGGCAGTCTCTCTCTTCCTCATCCCCTAGAACTAAATACCGTGTACCTGCCCCACACAAGTTATTGCCACTGCCATTGTTCAGGTCGCTTCATTCCCTTACTGGGACCGTTGCAATAGTCTCCTGACTGATCCCTCTGCCTCCAGCCACATTCCAGGTTTGGGAAATAGAAGTGGAAGGTGGTTGTGGTCCTGCTGTCACAGAGCGTGACAATCTAAACAACTCTCCATATCTGCTACTCTAGTGATCTTTCCAAAATGTACATCTGATCATACCTGCACTTCCCCACCAACATGCTGTATTCCACATCTCTACATGGAAATTCAGTGAATGCCTGTTAAAATATGGTGGAATGAAATGTCCACATTGCTCATCACTAATCTTGAGAAAATAATCTTATGGCTAAAAATAATGGTGCCAGGGACTGTGCCATGCATTTTATGTACCTTTTTTTTGCAGTGACTCTGTCTCCATTATTGTCATTTTAAAGGTGAGAAAACTAACGTTTAGAAAGGTCAGGTACCTTGCCCCAGGCCCCACATTTGTGATAGAAACCTAGGCAGTCAGACTCCAGAGGGCCCTAACTGCTCTGTACCACTGACGTCATTGAATCATTCACTGGAGTCCTACAAGGAAGGCAAAGCTTGTCGTTGAGCAAAAGGCAATGTCCTTCCCCAGCTTTACACAAGAACATGCTTTCCACTGAACTCAGTACCTACATAGTCCTCCACTGATGCAGACCTGAGGTGCAGGCCCTCACCTTAGAAGCCCTGTTCTCCTACAGTGGGGTCAGGCAGAATTTGCGTTGCCCTAAATCCTGTCTCTTATGTGATCAGAATAGCCCTGGGCTCCTTTGGGCCCCGAGCTTGCTCCAAACCCTCAGATTTATGCCAGAAGTTCTGGTTCCTTCTAAATACCAGCCCCTATGTGGGATTCCACTTTCTTGGAGGAGCACTATTCTCTTACACCAGTGTTCCCAGCCCTTCCCTCAAGGGCTGGGGCCTGTGCTCTCCATTCCAAGTTGCTGCCGAGGTCCTCCTCTGAATTAGAGGAGCTTCTGGGAACACAGGGCTCATCTGTCTGCCCAGCTGTGAGGTCTGCTCTGTGACAGCTCTTTTGGCTGGGCTTCCTTCCCTTCTGAGGAGTTACTGAGCAGGCAGTGCTCGGTGGAACCCAGCCTTCGAGCTTCTCCCCCAATAGACTTATGGCTCTACTGTCTGGACCCAGATCCCTGCCTGCTCCCTCTGGCTGAGATCAGCCGTGCTCTGTCATCCAGGCCAGGGATAATAGGAGGGCTGAAACAAAGCTCCCAGCTTTGCATGTGGACCTAACGCTAAAAATGTCAACGATTATTTGATAATAAGTTCCAGGTAAAGAATAGTAACTTCTTTTCCTCTATGTCCTCAATGTCAGCAGCTCAGGCCCTCCCAGAAGGTAACCTACAGGATATGATGTTTCCATATCGATTCTTATTGCGATTTTCATCCTCCTTGGCTGTGTCCCATGATGCTGTCTGTCCTTCTGGTAATGCCTAGAAAGCAAGGACAGAATGGTTAGAGTAGCCTGAGACAGAGGTTTATCCAGGTGTAGATGAATCAACAGGGGGAAATGAGATGGAACACTTGGTATAAAGGGCTGTGTGTCCTTGGGTGGGCCTGGGGAGAACATAGACTTTGCTCCTTCTGTGGACCATTCACGAGTTTATGGACTCAGATATTATCAATATCTTCTGTGTGTTATGAGCTCATAATCTGGTCCAGTAGAAGAGTCATTTGTTCATTCATTCATTCAATCACCCATAAACTCAACAGATGCTTAATGAACCCCAAATATGGACTGAGCACTATTCTAGGTTCTTGGAGTGCAGAGACACAGACAGGTCTTCCTTGAGTCAACTGGGAATTGTAGCAAATAAACAAGCAAAGGTATAATTTTAGATAGTGAAAAATGCTATGAAGAAAATAAAGCAGTATAAAAGGATAGTAATAAGGAATAAGAATTAGTTAAGATTATACAGCCTGGGAGGGCTTCTCTGAGAAGGTGACTTTTAAATGTCAGTACTCTTCCATTGTCCTTGGGGATGCTTGAAACTGAATGGTACTGAACCTTATACATACTATGTTTTTTTCTTATACATATATATCTGTTTCTTATACTTATAAACATTAATTTACAAATGATGCACAGTAAAAGATTGACAACAATAACTAATGATAAAATTGAACAAGTATAGCAATATACTGTAATGAAAGTTATGTGAATGTGGTCTCTCACAAAATATCCTAATATTTTTTTTTAGACTTTTGCTGACTGTGGGTAGCTGAAAAATTGAAAAGAAAAACCACAGATAAGGGGGGTATTTCTGTAATTCCTTAATGATATAAGACAGCTGGTCCCACCAGGAAAAGCAGGAAGTGCTTTCCAGGCAGAGGGAGCAGTAGGTGCAAAGATGGCCCGGCCACAACAAATGACCATATTCAAGGACAAGTAGTGATGAAAACATCTAGAGAGGATGGGGTAGTTGAGATTACATAAGACATCACCATTACTAGTTAACAGGGCATTAGTCTAAGTATGATGAGAAACCATTAGAGAACTTTGCACAGGGGAATCATCTGATCTGATTCATGTTTTACAAAGTACATTCTGGCTCACATATGGGGTACAGGCTCTAGAAAGACCATGGAGGGAGTAGGGAGATCAGTTAGGAGGCTGTGGCAATAGTCTAGGCAAGAGATGATGGTACCTTGGGCTCTTAAATCAGAGTACTGGCAGTGGATGTGTGAGAAGTGATTATTTGCAGGATGTTCAGTTGCACATTGTAACTTGGGTTGCCTCAGAAGCAGACTCAGATATAAGGATTCATGTACAAGTAATTTGTTTGGGAGACAATCCCAAGGAGTATGGGCAGGAGAAAGAGGGATGTGAGATAACCAAGGGAATGAAGCTGATATAGGGTGTATCTATGAGCAGGTTACCACTTGTGTGCAATCGAGGCTTAATCCCATGGGCACATCTCATGCCTTGGAATTGTCCCATCAGAGTGGGGAGGGATGTGGGGCATTTATTCATCAATTTTCATCTAGTATTGGTTGAGAACAATTCTGGGGCACTTCCTAGGACTTTTGTCATGCTCTGTGGGCAAAGTGTGCATATTCTCCTGTCTTGAGGAGGCCTGCAGGCACAAAGTCCAGATGCGTACAGGAGGAAGCCATGAGGTGGGCACACGTGGAAGCAGTGAGTGTAGGGGGATGTGCACAGGGCACCAATGCATCTGCTGTAGCTGAGGACTGTGGAGAAAAGAGAGGAATAAAGACTGACCCTTCGATAACTGGTCTGAAGAACTGAGTAGTGAAAGATGTCATTTACTAAACTGGAGAACCCTGAGAGAAAAACAGGAATGGGGAGGCAGGAATTAAGTGTGTGTTTTGGGTACACAAAGTGCTTAAAACAGTGCCCAGCTCTCACTGAACACTGCATACTTTTTGGCATGTTCAAAATAACAACAGTGATACTAATAATGGCAGCCACATTTGAGATGTCTATTACACACCCAAGCTGAGATGTTGAGTAGGAGGTTGGACACAGACATCCAGAGCTTAGGGGGTGGGAAGAGATGGGAGCCATCAATCAGTTTATGAGGACGGTAACAACAGACAAGACAGACAAGACAACAAATGTGTGGAATGATTTGCAAGAGTTATGAGCCAAGTGGTATGGAAACACAGAGCAGGGTGCAGTTATTTCATAGAGAAGGAAGATGAGCAGTTAAAGGAGCAGAAACAGTTTTAGAAAAGCCCAGAAGCATGAAGGTTGGGCCATGTTTTGATTCCTGTCTCCACCCTGCTTCTGGTAGAACAGGCTGAATGTCTTGCTCATGACCTTTGTGTTGCTTCTGAGACTGAATTTTGCAACATCTCCAAGGCTACACAGCTCTCTGTCAGCAGTGCAGTGGGGAGGACCCTCCATACATCTTAATATCCCAGCCTTGCCTTTGTCCATTTATTCCCTACTATGTCCAACCTGTGGAAGGAGGAGTCTGTAACCAGATTGGCTGGGAGGGGGGGGCACACCTCATCAATAAGGGTATCTGCATAATGAACATTTGTATACCTAACCCTGAATTGTAATCCACATCTTTAAAATAAAAAAATTAAACGTTAAAAGAAAAATTCAGTCACTCTGCAATCTGTGTTTTCCTGTCAGTCTATAAACAGGCCATTGCCCATGTACAGTTCCACATTTCTTGCATCTGGTCTCTCATGTTAAACCAACCTGAGTGGGTCTTTTCCTAGAGCAGGAGTTAGCAAGTTTTTTCTGTAATGGGCCAAATAGAGAGTAGTTGGGGTTTTATGGGCTATCTAGTCTCTGTTGCAACTACTCATACTCAACTCTGCTGTTGGAAAGTGAAAGAAGTCATAGACAAACAAACAAACAAACAACAACAAAAACCACACACATACACACAAACAAAAAACAAATGGGCATGACTATGCTTCACTAAATCTTTATTTACTAAAGCAGGTGTTGGGCTGGATTTAGCCTGTGGCTACCATTTGCTGACCTTTACTCCAGAAGCATGACCATAATCCTCATCCATGCAGTGGTTGGGTAGGTGGAATTGGTGCTCATTCTGCTGCCTTGCCATTCCAGATTCATGGGAGGGCATGGGAAGGAGGTCCTTGCCTGGGCTTCCTGGGCTAAGTCATTCTCCAGCTTAGCTTTTCCCAGCTAAGTCATATTCTCCAACTTAGTTTTTTTTAAGATTGGGATAACAATGCGCCTTCCTGGCTACTAATGAGTCAGAATGTTGTTCGCGTGTCCAATGCCATTAGACAGGCATCCTGGAGGAGACGCAAAACAGGTGCTAGGCTTTGGGGCACAAATCTCTGACTTAAATCTGGGTGTGGCAAATATTTATGCTATAAAGATAGAAAAGTGCTCATTTTACAAATGTGGGACTTATCTCTCATTTTCTCTTCTTCCTCTTTCTCCTCCTCCCCTTCTTCCTCCTCTTCTTGCTCCTCATTAATAAAGACCATTAGCTTTACATTCATCTTGCAAATCGTTCTCACTTCTGCACACAACACTTAGAACTCATTGTCCACCCCAGCCAGGTAGCTCTAGCTCACCCAGGTAACATGTCAGGTCCATCTCTGTATGTCAGGGGAGGTTGGTGTCACTGGTAAAACTGGATTTCTTGATGTTCAAACTGATCTTTTGGGGGTAGATTTTGTACCTGAAACTCTCTTTAATAAAAGTCAACTCTTTATCCAAACTTATCCCATAAAAGTGGGATGATGAAGACAATAGCAGGACAAACTCAATGTCTTCATACTAATTTTTTGGAAAAAAGAATATTTTGACTACCTGCTTTGTGCCAGGGTTTGGACTACAGTTAGCTTAAGGTCTCTTTATGGATGTACATTAGGATCACCTGGGAGGCTTTAGCACTCCCAAAGCCAAGGCCCTATCCCATACCAATTAAGTCAGACTCTCTAGGTGGGACACAGGCATCAGCAGTGTTTAATTCTTCCCAGGTGATCCTAATGTGCAGCCATAATTCCTGCAAATAGTGAATTTGCCTAGAAAAATACTTTTGCGCGTTTCCTCATTTTTTTTTTTTTTTTTGCTTTGGTTTTGTCTTCTCTAATCCTTTCTCCACTGTAATCAGAGAGATCTCTCTAAAGTGTGAATAGGACCAGTTGCTCCCCTTACCACTGTCTTCATGATAAATTTCAAACTTTTTAACACCAGGTCCTTTATGACTTCACCCAAGATGCTCCTCCAGTCTCATTACTTGCCCTTATATCGATTTGCCAGTTATAAGATATTTTAAATTTCTAAACTCTACACATGCTGTTCCTTCAGCCTGAAAATCCCTTCCACTCGAGTCTGTCTGGCAAACTCCCACATATCTTTCAAAACCCAGTTCAGACATCTTCTCTGTTCACCTGCCCTCACTCCACTATACCCCCAGTCAGTCAGTCACTACTATTATTAGATGGTCTTCTTTACATCTGATAATTTCACTCTGTTTCCCCAACCTTGGCTACAGGGTCCTCCAGGGAAAGAGTGGCGCCTTATTCATGACTTTATCTTCAGAACCCGATGCTGGCTCTATACTTCACATGTGCTCGAAGGACCTCTTTGGAATGAATGAATGAGTGAAATAATTAGGAAATGAGGTGACTTCTGTTGCATTCAGAAGGCAAAGATCCTGGAATCTCAGAGGTATAATTGACTTTGAAAATTGTCTAGTTGTGTTCCTGTCCACAATGGTCTTTCAAGCAGCTGATAAGCAGATCTATAGCACCTATCACTTGGACACCCTCAGTGACAGATAGTTCACTACCTCCGGAAGCTTTCTGCTTCACCTTTGGCAGTTTTTCCTTTACTCTGCCTCCCTGTACTTGCCCATCCCCTCCTCATGGGACCCCACAGAGTAGTTGTGAGCCCTCTCTCCGTACTGTGACAACCTGCAGAGATTTGATGAAGGTCTTTGCTGTCCACTCCCAAAGTCCTTAAGTGGCACAGTTTGGGGGTCCTCTCACCATCAAGGCCATGCCCTCCAGGACGCACCCTAGCATACAGCTATCCCTTGACAATCCTAAACCAAAGAAAACAGTTGTGATAAGTGAGTGGCACTTCTCTGTGGGAACCATGCAGGCCCCACCACAGCCCCAGGAGCCTCTGCCTCCTCCTAGGGGAGGCTGAAGGAGACCAAGTGGGTTGAGGGTTGAGGGTTGTGATCATGTTGACAAAGGCAGAGGAGTCATGCCTAATAGAGCCACCCAGGAGGGAGCAGTAATGACCCCCTAATTGGCAGACTTTGATCACACATCCATTTCCCTTTTTTGGGAGTTGTAATCTAATAGGGGATAATCTCTTAGACAAAAAAAATAGGAGGGAGAAAAAATATGAAAGGGAGACTCATCTCCATCTTCAAAGTGAGTGAGCCGAGGGGCATTATTTTTGCATTAGTGGCTAGTTACAGTAGATTGACCAGGGAATGGTGGCAGTCATTAGACGCTAATCACATTCTTTTGAAACCAAAATTGCCATCTCATTATATTCATCCATTATCAATCTCCGCTTTCCTTTTTCTCATTTTCTTCTCTTTAGAGTGCTGAGCTCTATTTTTACGTTCCTTTCTGTGTGTGGAAATGTTTCCTACTCTTCAACAGTGTTGCTTTTCCAAGGCAGTCATTTTTTTTTTTTTAGTAGAAAAGATGTATTTGGGGATGTCCTTGTCCCTGGAGTGCTGAGCTATGGTATTTATAGAATTCTCAAAAGTCAGATTTGGAAGAATCTTTTGAGAAAATTATTGAGTCATTTTATAGATCAGCAAAGTGAGGTCCTGAGACAGGAAATGACTTGCCCAAGAATGCATACTGTTTAAATCTGTTTCTCCTCCCTCCCTCGCTCCCTCCCTTCTACAATGACCAGCTGGATGCTAGGTGCTGGGAAAGACAGTGACCAGAACAAGGGACTATTCTAGATAGGGTGGTGTGGGCAGGACTCTAACAAGGTGAGATCTGAGAGGGAGAAAAGCAGCTCCCGACTTCCGGGAGCTGAACTGGCACTCACAGCTGGGCCATGGTGCTCTCCTGCTGAAGACATACAATTTCTCAGAACACCAACACCAGACAAGGCTGCTCTGATCATGTTGAAACAAGACAAAGGCAAGCTATATGTAAACACAGATGAAAATATGAACATTGTCCAAGACAAAAAAATTATCAAACATCCTTCCATTCTGGCTAGTATGAATGCCTATGGCTTCTTGGGCAATCACAATTCTGGCCTCTATTTAATCTTCCCTTCTCATAGTTAAGACTTATTAAGATACTCAATCATGCCACTTACTGATAGTGTCCAACCTAGAACAAAGCCTCGCTTCCCTAAGCCCAACACGACCCTCATTCCATGAGTCCTTTCTAACAGCCTCTTCCTGACATGTCCCACAGTTCCTCAACGGTGCTTTCACCTCACTGCAACAAGTAATAACCTCAACTTGTTCAACTCCAGGTGTGTTCCTGCTGGTCTCTGGCCAATACATTTGTGTTAAAAATGAAATGATGAGCAGGTGCCAGCTACATGGCAAGAGTTGGAAAAGAATGTTCCAGGCCGAGGGAATGGGAAGTGCTGAGGTCCTGGGATGGAATGAGTTTGCCGTGTTCTGGAACTTGAAGGGAGGATTTCCAGAGCAGAGAGAGCAGTAAGAAGCAGAGAAGGCCACATAATGTGGATTGGGCTGGGGGTGCCTAATCAAGGTCAAGAATGTTAGTTTTATTATAATTCTGGACCATGGTCAAGGACATGAGTTTTATTATAATTCATTGGGAATGCCTAAGAGGAGGAGGCTGAGCCAGTGCCAGCATATGATAAATGGCAGAGAGCACTTGTCAATGGACACCTCCCTTCATCCTTAATGATAAACCTCATAGATTCTAGAATAAAATTATCATCTAGTGCTTGCCCCAGACTAACACTCTCTGTGGAAAACTGAGCCACAGAGCTGAGCCAGTGGGAAGTTCAGGCCATGTGACAACAAGCCACAGGCTTTGTATGCCCTGTTGTGCTGACTCAGTCCACAGGATTGTGTAACCTACCTTGGTTTCTCCACTTAGTACTTTAATTCCCTGCTAGAGCTGAGAATTCTGGGTGGCTGATTCCTTCTTCTGCATGTTGACTTGGTTCTACTGAAGCTCCTTTCTAAAGCTTGCCATCCTTCTTTAGACACTCTTCTTTGCACCTAAGCCTTTTTGAGTTATGCCTAAAACAGTGAGATGTCATAACACAAAGCTTCCAAGAGCAGCTCCTTTCCAATCCAAGGCTGAAGGCATCCCAGGCATTTTGTTTACCTGTTCACTTCACTTTCCTCAGTAGATTCTGTCAGCTGTAATGCCCCCCTTCACTCCCCCTGACTTGACTGAATCCCTGGAGATAATTGGATATGATATGCCCTGGAGTGTAGCAAAACCAGGCCCAGAGACTGCTGATCAGGCAGTTCCTGGCTGACACTCCAGGGCACAGCTGAGGGCCTGCCTCCTCCATGATCACTCCAGCCTGCCAGGATTTTCCCACACTTCTGCCTAGTACTGTACTCTCTGGTTGTAAGGAGGATTCCCAGGACTCTTCACCAAGAAGGCGCCAATGTACTCGGGTCTTTCCTTTATTCGTCTTGTTAAGAAATACCTTTTGCACACTCACTGAGTGTGTGTGTCAGGGAAAAGGCAAGGCTTTGAAAAGGTAGGCAGACTAGAGTGTTGGAGTATTTTTACTGTAAATCATTTCACCACTCTAACTCTCCAAGTCTCAACTTTTCTGAAAACAGTCAATAACAACCCCTCCGGTTTAGGAGTGGGGAAGGATGTAAGTACACAGGGCAGCACAAAGTAATTTTTGGCTTATGTATCCTGATCATGGAGGTGTTTATATAACTCTGTGCACTGGTTAAAACAAAAAACTATACATTCCTCCAAAACAAATTTTACAGTATACAAATTTAAAAAATAAAAATATTGTTGATCCGCATGGTGATTAGATGGGTGTGTTCACTTTGTTTTAATTCGTAGAGGTATACACTTACAATTTTTGCAGTTTTCTATGTGTATGCTATATTACAATAGAAACTGATTTTAAAAAGTGGAAAAAATATAATATACCCCACGGAGTTTTGTGGTTAGTAATTACCTGAGACAATGCCCATAGCACCTGGCACAGTGCCTGGCATGTAGTAGTTGCTCAGAGATTCTTCCATCCTACTCATTCCCAAGGACATGATGGTGAGCCTTTTGGGCCCACTCCCAGAATTCATCCTCTTCAGGTTATTGTCACAAGAGCAAAGATGAGGACTCTGAAACATCTATTTTGGTTTGTCTCAGATCAAAGGGGTTCTCAGGGTGCAAGATTTTCAGTTTTAAAACTGGGCCATTCTAGGCAAACTGGGGCATATTGGTCACTCTAGGAATAGGTAAGAACAGTATTTGGGATGTGGGAAAGAATTTCATGATTAGTTGAGAGCCTAAGGTCTGGTCTCAATTATGGTCCGTGAGTTCCGTTAACTCTCACATTAATTAAAGTCCACAGCCATCCCATGGATGGCAAAGGGTGCCACAGATGGCTGTGCAGGTCGTGAACAAGGCAAAAGCACCGCATCTAAGAAAGCACCATGCTTATGGCAGACACTGTAGATTTCTATATATATTATGCACATTTTGTGGAAGGTGACAGTCAAATATCTTGAGACAGGTGCACCTTTTGCTATTTCACTCTAAGGTGTTGTATGAGTTAGTGGTGGCCTTGGCAGAGGCCAAGCTTTCAACAAATGCCACCTTCTGTGCTAAAAAGCACATACCTCGGGGATTAAAAATGTGGACAGAGAAGGCAGGAGAGAATGACTAATGACGTCTGCTCGGAGTGGCATCAGGAGAGCAAATATTATTGCATACCATGTCACTAAATAGACAGTAATTTATGAGATCTGCTGGTGAAGCTAAGTAGAAAATCAGATCGCAGCAAGATGGGGGTATTTGTCTGTGACAGGAGCTTTGATCAAGGCAGAGAAGTTGAGTGCATGTCTGCATGTAGAGTCACAAAGCACCCTTTAAAAGGCTCAATTAAAAGCTACACAGTCTCTTTTAAATGACAAATTCCTTACCTTCAAGAAGTCTATAGCTTAATGGGGAGCTCATACTAGGATATTTCTACTCCTGCCAACTCTGAGCCTACTGTCTTGGGGATTCCTGTATTCACTCTGGGCTACAGACTTCTCCCTGCCCACACGTTGACTCCATCATCATACATAAGTTTCCTGGTGGCTGTCTGCAGGCCAGCAGCTCTCCCCTAAACCAGCAGTCAACTGGGGAGAAGAGGCAGACTATCAGAGGCCATGACCGAACCTTGTTAATTCTGTTCAGGAAAACTGTGCAAGGAATAAGATTCCTATTTCTCTTCCCAACTAGTTTCATTTTATTTCTCTTCTCATGGGCAGGCATCTTTGTTTCCCCTCTAAAAGATGGCTGCAGCATTTCAACTCATTTATGCTTTCAGCTTTGCACACGTAGCTCCCTTTTCCACGTGTCCTTTTCCTTGATCGGTCTTCTACTTTTCTTCAATTCAAGCATCTCATCTTTTGTGAAGCTTCTGATTTATCTTGGCAACACCACCACCACCACCAACACAAACCTGCCTTTGCTCCCTGCATTGCCTTCCTCCCATGTCTCTGAATAATTGAGCTACAATTCTGTTACATAATTATACAATGTGGCAAGACCATGAGCTTCCTTTAAAGTAGGGTCTTTATTTTCTTTATTTCGCTTTCTATCTTCAGTGCTTAAAACTTTGTAAGATACACAGTAGGTACTCAATCGGTGTTTCTGGCCAGATGAATGCCTATGAAATAGAAGCATATACTCTCAGGCTTCAGAATTTCACGCTAACATGTAATCAACCATTTCACAGATGAAAATGGTATCCAAAGAGGGAAGAGTCTTGCCCAAGACCCCCCCAGAGCAGCCTGAGAACCAGGTTTTCACTCTCAGTCAAGAGGGTTTTCTACAGTGCCACCTGAAAACTGTTCTCTTGGTTGTCAGGGTTCCTATATTAAGCACCAAAAATACTGTTTGCAGTGTTATTAACAGTATTATAAGTGGAACGATAAATAGGCTAAAAGGAAAAGACTGAGTTAATAGTCTCTTTGATAGGAACTCTTTCTTGTTGGAAAAAATTCCCAAGTCTGAAACCACATGGGCTACTGATGACTTTTGGTCATTACCTGGAAAAGACCATTTTTTTCTCTATTTTTTAAAATCTAGGGGTGGGATGGGTGGAATAAAATGAGCAGGTGAGGCCAGGTCTTCCTATTTGGGTCATTTTGCATTCCCAGAGTCGAAGAACAACCATTTTTTCCCATTCATGATTTGGGCATCTGCCACGAATTCCTCATGCCCCTCCCCAAAACACCCTCATCTGTAAATTGAGGAGCTGGACCAGAGCCTCTCTGGGGTCACCTACAGTAGGACGTTCTGTGACTCTGTTCCCTACTGCAGACAGAAAATGGTGTGGGAGGAGCAGAGGTGTACTTGGAATCTCTCAGGTGTTTCTGAGCAGAGAAGGGGAAGCATCTGAAGCTTCCATCTCCAGGGCTCCATTCAGAGACTGCCTGCCTGCCACCACCCCAAGTGGAAGATGGCCACACAGCCCTCTCCCCACAAAAGTCACACATATGGCGTGTCCATCCAGAGATGGAAAATGAACAAATGTTTCTTTTTCATTAGGCAGCATCACATTCCTCACAGCTGTTCCTTGTTGCCTTAAATAGTCTTAATGGAGCTGTAATAGCCAGATACCTTCTGGTCGCCCTACTGGGCCTGTTCCATTCATTACATTGACAGGCTGTCTGGATTGGACTGGGATGAACATGCTTTGCTGCCTTCTCTCCATCATAAAGTCATCTCTTCCTGTTCTCCCTCATCTTACCCAAACCCGTTACTTTTCTGACCACCATGGCTGGAGTTACAGGGCACACAGACAACCCCGCTCTCTCAGACCACATCTTTTACATTTGCTGGCATGCTTAGGCTTTTGATTTATAACGGGAGAAAGTAGGAGAATTTGGGCTCCCAATTCTGTGATGGGAGGAGGGAGGACTCTGCAGTTCACGATCACGTGCCCCTTGACTTCAGTGTGGCTGAGTTCCATCAGCAGGGTAGACCTGATGATCAGCAGGCAGAGCAGGTAAGGTAGTGGATCTGTCGGAATAAGCAGGACAGATGCTGGGGACTCCATGGGTAGCTCTCAACTTGATAAGCATATTGCCATTAACTGGAGAGCTTAGAAAATACTGATCCATGGGTTCCATCCTCAGTGTTTCTAATTTAATTGATCTGAAACATAGCCTGGGCACTGGTGTTTTCAAAACTTCCCCAGGTAATTCTAATGTGCGGTCAAGATTGAGAACCACTGACTGGGACCCAGATCAGTATGACAGGTGAAATTAATTTGCCTTAGGGCTCCTTTAGGTCTTGGGAGCCCAAGGCCCCTGTCCAAACATGGTTGCTAGGACTTGACACATAACCACGGGGTGGTAGTCCCAGATAGTGGGGTCGGCTATCAGTGGGAGGGAGGCCAAGCTGGTCCGGCCAATCAGTTTCTATTTAGACTCCTAGAATATCAATTGCAGAAGGGCTTTCTGGATCACTTTGAAGAACTCCTTCCTTCTCACTGCATAAATATGGAAATGAGGCCCAGACTGGGGAAGCAACATGCCTTAGATCACCCAAATATCTAACGAATGTGACAAGACTGGAATCCAGGCATTTTGACTCTCAAATCAAGAAAATTCATACAATAATTCAAATTCATACAAGTTCAAATAATTGAACTTAAAATATATATTGAGAGACTCAAGTTTTCATGCCAAAGAGAACAAGCTGATTTTATGGCTCTACATGTGGTAAAAGTATGTAGGCTTGTCTGGGCTCTGAGCCCAGTCTACTGGTTTGGGCAGTCCTATCTTTTCCTTGAATTACTGTCCTAGCCGCCTACTTGCCTCTGGTGTCTCTGCTCTGATCTCTATCAGACCTAAAATTTAAATCTACTTTAAAAAAATCCTGCTTCCTTCCTTGGCTCCCATGGCCCCTGGTTTACAGTCTAGGCTCTTTAGCTTGATAAATCCTCACCTCCTCCTATGCTGGCCTCTGCTGACAATTTCAGCCTCACCTCCCTCCATACCTCCTCCCATAATGTATGTATCAAACTGCTTCTGATTCCTCTAACTCAACCTGCCCTGCACACTCCCATCCCATAGCTTGTTCTAGCCCTTTGCCTGGGAAGCCCTTCCCTTTTTTCATCTGGTTATTCCTGTTTCTCAAGCATTGGTTAGGCTTTAAGTCATCCATAAAGCTATTGGCTACTTGCCTTTAGGCTGAGTTAATGCCTCCTCCCTGTTACCTTCACCCCCAAGTTCCATAGCTCTGGCATTTTGCCAAAATAATGAAATGACCAATTTATATCCCTGTCTCTAAGAATAGGCTCTAAGTTCTTCAGAAGGCAAGGGATCCATCTATTTCATCTCCTTGGTTCCCAGAGCCTCGTACAATGCCTGTCCCACGGAAAGTGCTCCCATATCTTAAGGTTGAAATTCTGAAAGGCCCAGTCCTGGATCCTTGTCTCTGTCTCTACTCACTTGCTTGGTAACTTCACCCAGTCTTGTAGCTTTAGTATCATTTATAGACCAGTGACTCCCAAATGTTCCTCACCAGCCCAGGCTTCTTTCCTAAATTTCAAATTAATAGATCTAACTGTCTCCTTACCATCTGAAGACACTAAAATGTCTAACAGACATTGCTAACCCAGTTCAACTTTGTTAACCTGACTGATTGCTCCATCTCTGCTATAGCTGAAGCTTCCCCATCTCCATCGGTGGCAGCTCCATCCTTCCAGTGGCTCAGGTACCAGCTTCGGAGTCACCCTTAATTCCTCTATTTCTCTCACATGCCATGGGTTAGGAAATCCTCTTGGCTCTATTTGAAAAACATATTCAGAATCCTACCACTCTGGCCACCTCCTCTGCTGCACCAAGCACCCTTATCTGTCACCCGGGTTACTGCAATGGCCTCTTAACTGGTCTCCTTGCTTTCACTCTTGCTTCGCTAGGTCCCATTCTCAACACAGAAGCTAACACAAATCTTTCAAAATAAACTCAGGTTATAAGCCAAAGTCCTTATAGTGTCTTGTAATGCACTGTATGGTCAGGTCCTTTTTTATTTCTCCAACCTAATCTATTACTTTTTACCACTTGCTCATTCTACTTCTGCCACCTTGGCCTCTTTCCTCCTGCTTATACATGCCAGATGTATTATTCCCTGGATCTGGAACACTCTTCCTTCACATATCTTTCACCATGTCTATATTCAAATTTCATCATCTAATTAAGGGTTACCCTTTTATCCTATTTAATCTGGGAACCTCCTCCATCCACGTCCTTGGAAAACATCTCCCTTTCTTGCTCCATTCTTTCTTTTTCCTTGACACTTGTGACAGATTGCATTATCCAAAGATAGTATTTTCCAATACTTTTTGTTCTGCATGCTCTTCTAAAACCTGGTAACTGCCTCTCCTCCTCATGAAGGGATGGAGTCTAATTTACCTCTCTTAGAATGCAGGCAGTTTTTACTTGCTTATAACCAACAGAAAGTGATAGAAGTAATACAGTATGATGTCCAAGTCTAGGCCACAAAGGTGATGCACTTCTCACCTTTCTAGCTGGGAGGCTCACCTTTGGAGCTCTGAGCCACTATGTAAAAAATCCTACCATGGAAGGCTACCATGCTGTAAGGAAACCCAGGCTACCTGAAGAGGCCATGTGTAGGTGTTCCAGTGGACAATCCTTGCTGAGGTCCCAGCTGACAGCCTGCATCAATCACTAGACATGTGAGTGAAGATACTTTCAGATGATTTCAGCCTCCATCTTGGAACCTTCCCAGTGGAGACTTTGAACACCATGGAGAAAAGACAGATTGCCCCTGTTGTGTTCTGTCCAAATTCCTGATCCACAGAGTTAGCCAGTGCAAGAAATTGGTTGTTTTGTGTTGTTAAGATTTGGGGTAGTCCCAAACTTTACCTGTACGATGACCACTTATATACCTGAATTGTACCCCACAACTTTAAAATAAAAAAAAATCAATAAGGAAAAGGCAGATGACATACTTTTAAAAATATGAAAAAAAAAAAAGATTTGGGGTAGTTCGTTATACAGCAAACAGTATTTTTCATGGTCTAACCTACGACATTATATAATTTGCTTATTTTAAGCCTATGTTTATTTCCTATTTCCCCTGCTAGAATACAAGCTTCACAAGGGCATGAATCTTTGTTTTGTTCACTGTTGTATCCCAAGTATCTAGAATAGTTTTTGGCAATGTAAATACCCAGTATATGTTTACTGTCCAAATTTATGTGATTGTACAACTGAATTGAATTTTAGAAGACACAGCTTGCTATAGCTGAGAGGTCCCTTAGATGTCAACTTGTCAAACTCACTCATTTGTATGAAAAAACTAACAGGACAGGGAAGTGGCAGGCAACAAACTGCACAGAGCAGGTTGGAATGAGAGTGTAACTGGAGGTTCAGGAGTCTTGTCTGCACCGAGTCTTTAAGCAGATCTGTGACTCTTATGCTCAGGAAGAAGGTTCTAGATATCGCAGGAGCCTTAATGATCAAAGCAATATCTGTTATATATTCTAGGAAAATGAACTAGCACATGGTGGAAAGACTTTCATTAAGTAACATTTTTAATTAACCCTCGGTTAATCAGAAATTGATGTTAGCTAGAAGCTAAGCCTTCTTGCTTGCTGATTAATAGAATTTGAACTAATTGAGGGCAAGGTTAGCCTAGTTAGAAATATTTCTGGTTGAAGTTCAAATGATGGAATAATATGTATTGTTTGCTCTCTCATTATAAAAGCATTCTCATTTAAAAAAGCAATTCACCACACAGGGGTGAATGCTTTTAAAAGAAATAACAATTTGGGAGAAAATGTAACAAAGTAGTCAAATGCATTTATATTTATGTCTTTGAATTTTTGTTCTTAGAATATATGTTTCTCAACCTTTGGCTTCTTGTCCCCTTTCTGATAAGTCACATATCTCCCTTAATGGGAAGGGGCACCCTAATCCAGGTGAAGTGAGGTCCAATGGAGGCCCAAAACTTCATCTGTACCTAAACCACTTATGAACCCAGTCCTGACTTATACCAGACAACTTTAAAATAATAATAAAAATAAATATAAATACTGAAATAGAAAAAAAACCTTTTAAACAAATGATGGTTAATGGCTTATTAAATCACCCTAATATTGAATATGCCTTTACAAACAACATACCCTTCCTGACATTTGCTCAGCAAACAGATCTGCATACATGAGTATAAACATGTTTATGGGCACCCTGTGCCCCAGGGGCTAGGACCACTCAATCCCCTAGGAAATGAGATTCAGGGTTGGGAGGTGATGAGGTCATTTTCTTCAACTCTGATTCCAATATTCTTCCAAAATCTGTAGACTGAGTGTATGAAGAATGCTATTTTATTTAGACCATTTTTGAAATTAACTGCTAGTTCTCTCAAGCTGGCAATTACATCCATCGACATAAATGTTTTTATTCTCATAAATATGTCAAACATGCCCCTTGTCACTATGTTTTATACTCTCATAAAGTTTTGGGCCAGACAGATCCTTGGAAATCACCTTATCCAAACTCTTCATTCAACTAATAATGAATTTTAAAACTCAGATAACAAAATGATCTGCTAAGATCACACAGTTTACTGAATTGGCATCCAGCTGTCTGGACCCCAAGTTTAGCACAATTTCATGACCTCATACGACTTCTGAAATATTGCTTTGTAAGCTCTTTCTCAGAAGACAGTCTGAGGGATAAACTTAGTCTGCATTATCAAGAATTCCAAATGTGTGGCGTCTGAGCCAATGAGTTTTCACTGCACACAGTGAAACCGAATTGAGCATATCTGGGGCACACGCTGCATGTGGAGGAAAAAAAAGGAACAAACAACAAAAAATGAGTGCATATAACTCAGAGTGTGGCACACAGAAGATGCTCAAAAGATATTTTGGGAAGGAAGGAGGAGAGGGTGAGAGAGACAAAACGAAAAGTGAGGAAAGAAATGCTTGTTTTCAAAGCTGGCTGCAGCAGGATTCAGCCTTTCATCCGGAGAGTTGGAGAATTACCCTGAAGAGTGAGCTGCATTTGACTCAGGAAAACATCTTAATGCATTTTCCTTTTATTTTATTTTACTTTTAGTTTGTAAAAGGTGAGTTTGATGGGCAAGATTTGAAACAAAAAGAGCGAGACAAAGAAAGTTAAATCGTTCTATATAATAAAGAAAGGAAGAATGTGGCATTCTTTTCTTGGATGCCGAGGGGTGAGTGGGAGGAGGAAGTTTTGAGGACACTAAAAAAAAAAAAGAAAAATTGAGGAGGGAATGGGCAGAAACCTACTGGGAGACCAGAAGTTTAAAAGAGTTTACCAGCAATGTGGATGGTTAAGGATCTTTTAAGAACAACAGTGATGTATTGAGGTGCTTCCTATATTTTTCTGCAAGCCTCCTCTGTTATTCCTCAAACCCCAGTAACAACCAAGATCTACAGAGCCTTTGTGTTAGAGATGCTTTGGGAGGAAGGAAAGGGATGCCCAAATACAAAGGTGAGGAAAAGGTGCAGAAAGGGGACAGCAGTCACCTGGGATGAAGCAGTGCCTCTGGGTGCACGGTGAGCATACCACAAAAGTTTGAATATGGAGCAAGAGGTGACTAGAAGCAAGCAGCTTGCCAGAAATCACTGGCAGAGGTGATTTGCTGGCTTTTCTACAGCATGTGGGATGGAGGCCTGAGTCATTCTACCTTCATATTGAAGGAAGGTGTCACTCTAAAGTGTAGAAAGTTTGGAGATAACTTATTATAAGAGGGGGAGGAAGGAGTAAGAGGGGAGAGAGGGGGTCTTAGAATCATTTAACATGGAGCCCCTCAATATGTATACAAATCACCTAAGATTCTGGTAAAAATGCAGGTTCTGATTCAGTAGTGCTGGGCAAGGCCTGAGATGCTGCGGGTCAGGAGGCCATACTTTTAGTAGTAAGGCTGTAGCACTCAAATAAGCCTGTGAGCCTACCAGGAAGTTTCCCACTGGCTGGTCTCTTACCTCATATTCCTCCTTGAACCCATAGCCCTGGCCTCTCTTCATCTGGGTGATGTGCTGCAACAAGTCAGCCACCCTGATGGCAGGCTGGAACTGGTCCCGGGGGTAGCTCATCTCCACAGGGTCGCAGGTCCGGTATGGGTGAGTCTGGATCGTGAGGGTAGGCTGGGAGAGCTCCCCACGGCTGCCATCTGCTTCAGAGAGAAGGAAGCACAAGAGACCATTACTTACCAGAGCTTTGTCCTAGCCCTCCCTGCCTCCCCTGACTCGGTCTGAGGAGGGCAATGGGAACCAACTTTTGGGACTCAGTTGACCAGCAAACTGCAGAGAGACTAGTGACACACTGCTTCCCTGGCATGGCTGTGTTAGTAGATTTAACTACCAAAGTAACAAAGAAACCAATGAACACAATAATCTCGGTTCATTGCAATTTCAAGGGCACATATTGATATAGACAAAGTTCCAGATTGCTTGTCATCCCTTGCTTGTCCCAGTCCTTCCTCCAGGCTTGTCAGGGCAATCTTGGCCAATTCTGGCCAATCCCAGAACCATTGAGAACCCAGACAGGCTATATATTGGGACACCACCCCCATTTAGGAAGCAGGGTGGCTAGAAATAGTCTCTGATGCCTGTCTGTAGGTGAGGAAAGCCTCAGGTGCCCAGAGATCGGAGCCACAATCTGCTTCTGGTGTCTGTTTCTGGCCCATTGAGCTGCATCCCTGTGACCTGGTTTGTATATTAGTTTCTTTCCTTTGGGTTGTACACTGGAAGGAACTGGAGCCAGTCCTGGACCCCAGCAGCTAGCAGGGCCCCTGACCCTTCCAGCTGCTCTCTCCAACTATTATCTCTGCAACAGTGACCACCTTCTTCTATCATATAGTTTCCTCTCCACTCAATACTACTGATCCAGTAGCATGGTTGAACCCACGTTGTAGGAAGGTAGGCCTGAACCTTGTCTTTCAGTCCTGCCAGTTACCTCCCCCAGACCTGGATCCTATGCCTTATCTCCTTCACAAAAATTCCTGCTTGATATAAGATCTACATTCTATCCTGATAAGAATCTTTGCACCCAAAGAGTTGCCTTAATTGTCTTCTGTTAGTCTGGCCACCCTGGAAACTTATGCCTGCTCAGATTGTGTTTGAATTCTTCTGTCCCTCTTGGACTAGTAAAACCAAAGTCTTGTCCTGTCACCTCTCTGCCAGGCATATATTATTAGTCTTTCAGGGTCAGTTTCTCCCAGAACCATCTAGGCTTGCTTGTCTCCCCTAACCTCCCCTTAAAGACATGGGCAGTCTATGCCCTGGACCATCTTGTTTGTGGCATGCATAAGATGAGAACTGTCAGACGTGTGAAAGTTGTTGTGTCTACCCCAGGTGTTTTTAGACACTGCAAAGCACCAGGGTAGAGACTCACTTGGCCTATGCCATACTCATTTCCTGGGAGGTTTAGCTTATATTCTTGATTTTCCACAACTTGCCCTTTCAAAATCCATATTCCCTTCAGCTTGTTTGCCTGTCATGTCACAACAATCCATTGGACATGGATTCTGTGTGTGAGCATATACTCTACTCCTCTGTGACAGCATCAGCAAGCCTGTTCCTGGCAAGGAAAGGATAGTGGAAGGGCCCATCTGGCCTGCGTGCTTTCCAGGTGACCAGCTTGTCCCAGTTTTTCTGACACTTTTCTGGTTTTAACACTGAAAGTCCAGCATCCTGGGAACCCCCTTAGTCATGGGCAAATGGGATGTCGGCCACCCTAATGCTTTCACCTGTGTCTGTGAGTGGAGTGGGGTTTGTATTTCTCACTTTCCATCCATCCTACCCCCGCACTTATCAACTCCTCCAAAGAAGTAGGGGCTACTCATTTGACTAGTCTGAAATTGAGGCATTGTATGTATAGGTGTGGTCTCTAAAAATGCTTGCTTCAATGTGGTAGAAGAACATCACCAAGGTAGCAGGCACTGGACTCTTTGGGACCAGCCCAATCACTCTAGAATTGCCAACAGAAGGATCTCAAAGACATAGACTTACGCACAGGGAAGAAGGGCCTAGGCAAGATACTAGCAAAACTGTCTTGACTGCACATAAGAGAAATACTGCTTACTTTTCCTCTGGGATTTTAGGTAACAGGTAGATACACCTTCATTGGCATTGCTTAAATGTAGCCCTTAGCAAATGTGGGGCTTGATTCCTTTCTCTACCATTCTCTCGGTTTCAGAAGTTAGATTTACTGAAAGCCATTCTGTGCCAAAAACTCTGGTAGGCAGTGGCAATGTAGAAAGAAATACAGATTCCATCCTTAGTGCTTGAGGGTCTGATAGGGAAAACAGACAAGATCAACCATCTGAAGAAAAAGAAAAGAGCCTGGGAGGTGAAGACACATTTAGGTAAGAGCAAAGAGGCTGAGAAGGAGTAAAAGCTATGGGTAGAAATGTCATGGGCAACGTCCTAAAAGATGATGCAAGGCAGATCCAGAAAGGCTGTGAATGCCTAGGACTCTTGGAGCCAGTATGAAGCTGTTGAGGGTTTTTAAGGGGAATCCCTTTCTTCAGTGATGCATGCTATGTCTTGCAGGTGACTCAGCTGTCACAGATGTGAGGCACCCTTCCAGTGGATCTCACTCTTGTGTGTGGTGGGGGTGGGTGTGGAGAGGAAGGGAGTACTCGAGCTTGATTCTCTGTATGCCATACTTCATGATTCCTAAGAGAGGATGAGCCAAGTAAATTCCTGAAGCCTTGCAAGTGTTTTCCCAAGTAAGCCACCATCACATGTGGGGACAGATGTCATCAGAGACCCACAGTCTCCCAAAGGACATGGGGCAGGGGCTGTATGAGAGACCCACTGCCTGGCAAAGATAGGCTTCCTAGCAACGAGCACCTGGCAATTTTTGTGAGATGCCAAGTGTTTCCAAACCAAATAGCTACCAATATGGATATTTTCCCTAAACACATTGCTAGACAGACTGTAAACTTGGTGTCAGCAAAACCAACACTGGAATGGAAAATAAAGCATTTGAAATTTAACAACTTGTATTGCCGCAACATTTGTAATAATCTCAATGCCAGTGCTAATGATGCTATGAAGACTCAGAACCAAGGGATTTTCAAGGTTTATTAATTCAACTGGTTGGACTCCCCTTTCCAATGTATCTTACCTCACCTATTCCCTTATTAACCTCTGATAATGCAGAAGTGATGCCTTTTATCACACCCCATTTCACCAGACGCACTATACTTAATTTTCCATCATTAGGTTTAATGAAAACCCAATTTCACAACTCACTTCTCTCAGGAACCTACAAGTAATGCTACGTTTTTATCAGCCCCAATTAAAAAACGTTATGATGTTCCTATTCGAGAGGGAGCCTTAAAACTAATGTGCGATTCTACTGCTAATTCAACAAGGGCGCTGGAATTCACATGCTGCTCATAAAATGTAACTCACACCAGCTGGCCCTGGTACAGAACATTTTTCAATTTTTCTCCTCACCAGACCCTTAATTTTCATGCCATTTCAACTCCTCATCTATGGGTCTTGCATGTTTACTTATCACATAATAATATTTTGGATTTCTTTCACACTTTTTATATAGCTGTTGCCTTATCCAGTCCATTCCCCTGCAATCTGTAACTGCCTGTAAGGGGCCTGTGGGGTGGGCAGAGGGATTTGGTAATGTGTATGAGATTTAGGGATACCACTGTTCCTCTGGTTTCCTCTTTGCTATCCCTCTCCCAGCTCCTCTTCTTCCTTAGGATCCTACCCCCACACCCTGGGTTACCCATATAGATCCTCCTCTATCTTTGGCCACATATTTCCAATCACTTGTTAGGAATTGCCACTCCAACTGGTTAACAAATATTTATTGAGAACTTATATTGTACAAAGCACCAAGTTAGACACCGTGTACATACAGGAGGTGGGTGGAAGGTGTGTTCAGGGAGAGATAAGCATGCTACAACCCTTGAAGGAGGAGAGAAGAAAAGATAAGGTGTGCATAAACAAATCTAACCAGAGTAGGAAGAGGTAGGCACCCGGGAGACGGGAGGAGGAAGTGCCACAGAGTGAGGCACTGTGGAAACATTCTCTGAGTGTTAGGCAGTCACAATCCAACTGTGTGGCTCTTCCATGCACCATCTACAAGTCATATATCAGTGCTGTCCAACAGAAGTTTCTGCAACAATGGGAACGTTCTACATCTGCACTCTATAATCTGTAGTCACTAACCACATGTGGCTACTGAGCATCTGAAATGTAGCTAATGAGACTGAGGTAGCTAATGAGACTGGATTTTAGATTTTGCTTAATTTAAATTAATTTAAGTGGAAACATCCATATGTGGCTTATGGCTGCTGTATTGGGCAGTGCAGATACAAAGAAAAAGACAAAGAAAAGGTGAGAGTTCCAGAGTCATTGGTCAGCAGAAATATATTGCAAACGATGCATGCAATTTAAAATGTTCTTGTGGCAACATTAAATAAGTTTAAAAAAAAAAAGAATATGTAAAAGTAATTTCAATAAAACATTTTATTTAACCCATAAATCCAATCTATCCAAAATAATATTTCAACACATTATCAGTATAAAAATTATTGATGCTATATTTTACATTCTTTATTCATACAAGGGCCTTGTAGTTCAATGTGTATTTTATGCTTATAGAGTATTTCAGATGAGATTGAGTGAGTTTAGAGTGGTATGGCTGATTTTATAGAGTTTTTCAATTCAGACTAGCTGCACTTCCTGGGCTCAGCAAGCACCAATGACTACTGTATTGAACAACGCAGGTGCACATAGACTTATCTAGAGCAAGATAAAGTCCTAAAGAGAGGTAATTTAAAGCTCGAGTGAGCTCTAAATAAAAAGACATTGATCTAGGGTGAGGCAGCTCTAGTCCAGCACTGTTCAACAGAACTTTACACAATAGCACAAATGCCCTATATTTGTACTGTTCTATATGGTGGCTGTTGGGCACTTGAAGTACTTAGTGCCAAGTGGAACTGAAAATTTTTACTTTAATTTAATTTCAGTTAATTTAAATTTAAATAGCCACAGGTGGCCAGTGGCTACTATATTGAACAGTGTAGCTCTGCACAGTTATACTTTCAAAACTTTTCTTTAGATAATAGGGAAGGTCGATTTTTCTTTTTTTTTAGGAATCACCACGCTGCTTTCCAAAGAGGTTGAACCAGCTTGCATTCCCACCGACAGTGTAGAAGTGTTCCCTTTTCTCTGCACCCACACCAGCATCCGTTGTTTTTTACTTATTAATGATGACCATCCTTACTGGAGTTCGGTGGTATCTCATCCAGCAATCCCTCTTCTGGGAATATACTCAGAGGAACATTGTTTCAACTTTATTTTATTTTATTTTTACATTATGAAGGATAATGAAACATAAAATCATGGCTGTGGTATGCTAGTTTTGTTTTAGTACCCACTAAGATGTTTATATAACTATTTAAGAAATGGCCTATCCATGTCCCACAAGAGGAACTCGATCTGCACCCTAAGGAATGTTGAGAGTCTGGAAGTCCCAGAATCAGACAGAATGAGGTTTGGATCATGAACCAATGAGTTATAGACTCTGCGATGTTGACCAAGTGACACATCTTTCTGAGTCTCAGTTTCTGCATTTAAAATATGAGAAAATAAGTGCTGTGAGAATTCAAAGAGCTAGTACACGCTAAGTGCTCAGTGCCTGACATCCAGCAAGCACTAAAACACAGTAGTTGATCTGATGATATTTTACATCATGTCTTATTGGGCACATGAGAATTCATAAACTGGAGAGGACACCTGGGGAAACTTTTAAGGCTTCTCTCTACATTCCTTCATGACATAATCCAAACCCATCTATTTCATACCATTCCCGCTTCTATGGCCCTGGGTCAGATCCTCATGACAAGACTATTCTATCAGTTTCCTAATGCTCCTTTCTTTTTACACAGCTTTGATCAAGGCATCTTCCTTAGCAAGAGTCTTCATAGAGTCAAGACAACATTTCTTAACTAGCCAGTCAGATTTCTGTAGTTTTTGATACCAGTATCAATATATTTCTTCTATCACAGTTCCTCCCAACTCCAAATGTCCTTTAGGGCAAGAAAGTATGAGAGTAGATGGGTAAGTAGTTAGGGACTGCTCACTGAGAGCGGAGAGGCTGGAAAGAGAGAAGGCCTGAAGTGGGGAGGAGGCTGGATCACTTGGACAGAGTAGGGCTGTGACTAGAACCAACACTGTGGGGCTGTGACAACATCTGGCTTCAGAGTCAAAGCACAGAACCTGAAGGCGAAATTTGGGTTCAAATATGAACTTTACAACTTTAGCTATACAACTTCAAGTAAATTTCAGTCAACACTGAACAATGCAGGAGTTAGGGGCACTGACTCCCCTTGCAGCTGAAAATATGTGTATGGTTTTTGACTCTCCAAAATCTTTACTACTGAAGATACTTGCAAACTATACATCTAACAAAGGACTAATATCCAGAATCTACAAAGAGCACAAACAAATCATCAAGAAAAAATAACCCCATTCAAAAGTAGGCAAATGACATGAATATCATCTCTCAAAAGAAGATATACAAATGGCTAAAAACATATGAAAAAATGCTCAACATCACTCATAATCAGGGAAATGCGAATTAAAACCACAATGAGATACCACCTTACAGCAGTCAGAACGGCCGTCATTAAAAAATAAAAAATTGGTCGGACTCGGTGGTTCAGCCTGTAATCCCAGCATTTTGGGAGGCCAAGGCAAGTAAATTGCCTGAGCCCGTGGGTTCAAGACCAGCCCAGGCAACTTGGCGAGACCTTGTCTCTACACACCTGTAGTTCCGGCTACTTGGAAAGCTAAGGGAAGGACTGTCGGATCCCAGCAGGTTGATGCTGGGGTGGCCGTGAGTATGCCACTGCACCCCAGCCTGCACCCCAGTGGATGCAGAGAAAAGGGAATACTTAAGCACTGTTTGTGGGAGTGCAAATTAGTACAACCTCTATGGAAATTGAGATGGAGATTATTTAAAAAACTAAAAGTAGATCTGCCATTTGACCCAGAAATCCCACTACTAGGTATCTGCCCTAAGGAACAGAGGTCATTATATAAAAAAGACACTTGCACCTGCATGTTCATCACAGCACAATTCACAATTGCAAAGATGTGGAACTGACCTAAATACCCATCAACCGATCAGTGGATAATGAAAATGTGGTATATATACACCATGGAATACTACAAAGCAATAGAAAAGAATGAAACCATGTCCTTTGCAGCAACATGGATGGAACTGGAGATCATCATCCTAAGTGAACTGAACCAGAAACAGAAAACCAAGCACTGAGTGTTCTTACTCATATGTAGGAGCTAAATGGTTACAAAGATGGAAATAATAGACACTGGGGACAGCAGTAAGGAGGGAGAGGAAGGGAGCTAATGTTCAGAAACTACCTATGGGGGATAATGTTCACTGAGACCCAATCTCCACCACTACACAATATGTCCATGTAAAGATATGCACGGGTACCCCTTGAATCTAAAATAAATAAGTAAAAATAGTAAAATAAATAAAAATAAATACAAGCTTTTAAATAACAATAAAAAAACCCTTGACTACTAATGGTTTACTGTTGACTGGAATCCTTACTGATAACATAAGCAGTCGATGAACATATATTTTATATATTACATATGCCAATACTGTATTCTTACAATAAAGTAAACTAGATACAATAACATGTTATTAAGAAAATTATAAGGAATAGAAAACATTTACTATTCATCAAGTGGAAGTATTAATAGATCATCATAAAGGTCTTCATCCTCATTGTCTACACATTAAGTAGGCTGAAAGGAGGGGTTGGTCTAGCTGTCTCAGGGGTGATACAGGCAGAAGAAAATCCACATATTAAGTGGACCTGCATAGTTTGAACCCATATTATTCAAGGGTCACATTTACTTTGAGCCCAAGAACTTTATTTGTACTTGGTGGTAGTGATGGTAATGATCATGATTGATTGTCATCATCATCATCATCTTATGAGAATATTGTTGCAAGAGTTAAATGGAATTTTATTGGAAGAAGTCTCAAGATGGCACCTGGCTAGCAGTCAATGCCTCACTCCTCCTCCCCCAATAAAACCTCAAGAACAATTGTAAAGAAACTAAAATGCAATAGCAGAACAAAAAAAAAATGAACATTGGAATCTGTAATGAGATTAAGCAACAGGCAGAAACTTGTGGAGACTTAATTTGAGAAACTTGCAGATGAAAAGGCAAGGAAATGAAACAATGAGATGTATACTTCCTTTATACCAGGTGCTCATGTGTGTTCATGTGTGAAGGCAACAAAAAGACATTTTAGAGAAAATTAAACAGACATATAAGAGACAAATAATTGGTATTACTGAAGAAGAGAACAGAATAAATGGAACAGAAGCAATAATAAAGGATACGATGTAAAAACAGTTCCTTGGCAGAATAAAAATTTAAATCTTCAAGTGAAAAGAGTTCTTCAGGTACAGCTTAAAAATATAACCTATGTCCTGATACAATTGTTTAAGAATTATTAATGTAGAAATACTCAAATAAACATCTAGGCTGGAAAATAAGGTTGTATATAAAAAATAAAAACAACGCTGGTCATATATATTCTTGTTCAAATTTAAATGCCAGAAAGTAATGGAACAAAAATTTTGAGGGAAAAAATGGTGTGACCCCAAAATTATACACTGAGATAAGTTGTTTTTTATTTGTGAAGCTGATGTATGAAGATTCAGAAGTTAGTTGGCTCTGATTCTTTTACAGAGGGTGAGTAGTTGAGGAAATTGTACTTCTAAAAATGAGAGAACACGCACAAGAATAGGGAAGTTATGTTATAAAAAATTGATTTGGTAAACATCAAAATCAATTAAATGTAGTTATGAGTATAAAGATCACAATAAGAATGAATCAAAACAGAATGACTATACTTGGAAGGCTGAGGTGGAAGGATGGCCAGAACCTAGCAGGTCAATGCCAGGGTGGCTGTGTGTGTGTGTGCTACTGCACTCCAGCCTGGGTGACAGAGGGAGACTCCAACTCAAACAAACAAACAAACAAAAATCAAAAAAACCCCAAAACAAAACAATACAGAATGACTATAAAAAATAATTCCTAAAAAGATAAATTAGATTTTAAACATCTAATATCAAAATTTTTGGTTAAAATTTCAAACTGTTTTTAGCAAAAACCAGGAAGTAAATGACTGATGCATCACTAAAATAGAAATATATAAACTTATTCACCTTTCATAATGTCAATATATATATTATTTAAATCTTGACATTCAATGAAATGAAGGTCAAGTAAGTATACACATATTGTATAAGTGTGTGTATTTAAGTTAAAGGTATCGATTACTAGAATCAAAAGCAGAGTGTATTGCATTCAAATAGTTAGAGATTAAAAAGCAAAACTAAGAAAACCCTAACCTCTATCACACTTAGATCTGGGCTCCACACTTATGTCTCCTGTGTGACAGAGTAACTGCAAATCTAGAAATGAACCTATAAAACCTGCGTAATACCACTGAAAATCTTACTTTCCTGACAAGCAAATGAGAAATCATCCCATAGAGATATTTTCATAATCTAAGACACATTAATTCCCACAGAACAAAACTGCCTCTACTAAAGATGAACTCAGTATATAAATTACAAAGAATGACAAGCCATGGGAGGAAGCTTATCCCCATAAGCGAGAGTCAACAGACATGAGACATAGAGAAATATGCCTCCCAAGAATTAGAAATAATAAAGCAATCAAAATGGCTATTAAGTAAATACATTTAGATTGATTAAAGGAAAAAAAGGAATATGAACCACTGCAATAATGAAATATATAATAGGAAAAGGATGGGGGGTTTACAAAATACAAATTCAATTTCTTGTTTTCTTGAGATGAGAAACATAGTCATCGGGAGTAGAAAGAAAGCAAATAAATATATTAGAACAGAAGTTAATGGAACATAATACATGTTAAAGATATAACAGAAAAGTTAAAGAAAAGTAAAAGCTAGCTCTTTCCTTTGAAAACACCAATAAATTAGGCAAATATCTGCCAAAAAATGATTAAGGAGAATAAGACACAAACTACTCTGTGATTACTAGAGATTGATAGAACACTTTTAGCACAGACTTGGACTAGAGAGTGATTAATGACCATGAAGGCCATGAGACACGTCTCAAAACTCTGATGGATGTGGCTAGGGTCAGATGGCACACACCAGATCATCACTGGAGCTCTCGTTTTTACAAAAAGAAGTCTTATTTTGAGATAATTGTAGATTTACATGCAGTTATAAGAAGTTACATAGAGATATCCCATATATCCTTCACCCAGTTTTTTCTAGTGTCAACATTTGTATAATTATAGTACAACATCATAATCAGAAAATTGACTTTGACTTTTTTAATGATCTTACTCAGATTCCATTAGTTTTATTTGCACTTGTGTGTGTGCTTAATTTTTTTCACATGTCGATCCATGTGGCCGTTACCACAGACAAGATACAGAAACAGTTCCATCACAAGGATCTCTCATGCAACTGAACACTAGCTTAGAATCTCCTTCTTGTCTCTGCACTGGGGGCTGGTTACTGGACTGTGAGTGACTGTGGCAATAATAAACATAGTTGTCTCTCAATGAAATGCCAAACTCTGCCAGTGACCCACAAACGGGAGCCTCATCTTTCCTGATACTTTTCTAATCCAGGCTTTCACAGAACCAGCATGTGTGGCTGGTTGTACATGCTGTGCACTGCTAAGTTTTAGAGGATGCTGTTTACATGATGGCCCTGCTCTTGTGATTCACAAGAGTCATCAGTCCTGACTTGGTCAAGTGCTAGTGGTTATTATTTTCATTTTGAGTAAATCAAGTGCAAAGGTTCACTCATCTGGTCTACAGGGAATAAGGAATAAGCAAAGCATTAGTCTGTGAACTTAGTGTCTTAAGAGCTGAGGCAGAATTAGGAAAGAAGACCTGTGTCTACAGTTTCTTCTGTGAATCTGGAGTGGATTGGACCACCGTGAAGGACTTTGTGTATTGTACGTATGTGTCCTTGCAAGCATGTTAGTTTTCCTTCACCTCTGCTCCAGCCAAAGCTAAATGGCTTTTAATCATTTTTTTAGAAAATATATTTCTAGGTATTATTCTGTTTGAAGAAAGGGTTTCACTATTTAAAACAAACAGCAAACTTTGAAAACCCTTTTTTTCCTTTCTTTCATGAAATTGTGACAATTTCATGAAAATCAGTGAGGAAATAAGCAGCAAAAGTGCTGATATCAGTGTTCCACAGCATAGGTTGATTAATTTAATAATACAGTTGGAAAGAATGAAAGTCACTAGGTTTGCCAGAGCAACCAAACTTCAGCAACAATAGGGAGGCTTATTGACCTTAGCCACTTAGTGCTCAAACTAGAAGCAAGGGAATAAAGCTGAGGGGACATGGATAGGATTCTGGAGATATTTCTTGGATCACAAAGAAGAAGGGGTATAATTCTGGACTTTTAAAGTCACTGGAAACACAAGCCCTTTTAGATAACATGTAAGTCTATTGTTTAATTCTTGTATATTCATAATTCATCTGTACTTTCACAGACACATAAATTTGAAAATAATGAACTTGACAAATACTGAACTTTGATCATCAGAAAAATACCCCATAAACAGACAACAAAATATGTGAATTTTATAAATTGATTATAAAGCATGGTACAAATATTGTTTTCTAGGGATGGATTCCTAGGGAGTGTATTATTTTTCAGAAAAGAATGAAGTATATTAAAATAAGAAGAAACTACAAGGCTACTTAATGTTGGAAAGATTAACATTATTGAGAAATTACTTATATTATCGGGAAGAAGTTCTGCATTGACTGTGGCATGTAACAAACAGAATATGCAAAAAAAACTTTAGAAGAACATGTCTTGGTCTGTAAATTACTCAAAGTATAAATAATAAAGAAAGGTACATTGCAGAGTTTTGATATTCTTACAAGCAGGAAAGAGCAATAAGGGGTGGCATTTGAGGAGAGTTTATGCAGAGAGACTGGGATTATATGAGGAAGGGTATGAGTTATAGATAAAGGGACTGGTTGAGGCTGCAAGCACAGGAAACTTCAGGTGACTCCTGTATGTCATTTCTGTGTCTGACATAGCCACAACCAGCATAAATAATATCAGGTACTAGTAGACCCATGTTGACTGCCCTACTCCCATTGCCAAACCTTCACGTAAAGAAAAACTGCCTCGTGTTTCCCCATCCATGGTGGCTGAAACAGCATGCTCATGAATCCCTGGATTCCCGTTTGCTTCTCCACGTTCTGTTCTCCACAATGAGGCATGAGAATTCTTTAGAAGTCCAAAACTGAGCATGTTACCTCCCTGCTCAACCTTTTATTGGTTGTCCACTGTTCTTTGGCTGTGGTCCAGGCTTCAATTGTTTGATATGGCTGCAAGGCTATGATTGTTCTAGTTCTCACTGCTCTCCTTTGCCTCATCTTGTGTTTCTCTGTCCTTTGCTCACTAGGTTGCAGTCATACTGTCCTCCTTACCGAGTTCTCGTCCATCTGAGAATCTGTTCATGATGTGCTATTCTCCTGGAATGGTTAATTTTTCCCCAACCTTCCAAGGCCAAGTGGACTCCTGTTCTTCCTTCAGGACTCTGCTCAAAAGTCACTTCTGCTTCCAAAAAAGACAAACTGATCTGTGGTAGGGAAGAACTATGGTTACCTGTTAGATGAAGTGGGGGCAGGGATTGGCTGGGGATGGGCACAAGGAATCTGCCTGAGTCTGTATATTATTAGGGGGTTGGGTTGCACAAGTGTATGCGATTGTTCAACTCATGAAATAGAAAGCTTAAGATTTGTGTGTTTATGTAAATTTTATGTCAAAGAAAAAAATATATAATATTGAAGTTGCATTAATAATATGTATAGTTCAGCCTTTGAGGGGTCAAGAAGTGTTCTAATGTCTGAAACATTCTTTGGCATGCATAAAAAAATGGAGATGGATTGAAGGATGGATAGGTGAGGAGTCAGGTGATAAAGTATAGTAAAATGTTAATGGTAGAACCTGGGTGATAAATGTTCACTTAAAAATCTTTTAACTTTTCTGAGTGAAGATACCAAGGAAGACATCCTTGTCTGCCTCATCCCCTTCTGAGGGATATCCTAACAATATCACCTTCACGAATTACAATATATATTTCTGGACATATGTCACCTTTATGAATTATATAATGAATGAAAAAAAGTGAAATTATTTAGTATCTTATCCTTTATAAGACTGTAAGCTCCATGAAGTCAGGTGCCATATCTGTGTTGTTTCCTAGTGTATCTCTAGGATCTAGTGGTTACTCAGTAAACACTCATTTGTTAGGTACACTTGGTCATCTGAAATCCATCCTCCACCTTACTGATAAACACAGTGCTATTTTCAAGGTCCATCTTCCATGCCTTCCAACTCCCTATGATGAGAGAGCTTCGTGACCTCCATTTCCTGCCTCGGTTCTATTTGCCTTGGCGAATGTGGGAAGGTTGATGAAACACATCCACTTAAAGTGCATTTCTTCCCCAAATGGACTTTTTATGATTTTTACTTACAACACCCAGTTCCAAAGTGCTTCTCTCAGAGTGAAGGCCATCAGCGTCACTGTGGCTCCAGTTTGGGCTGAACGTTGGAGTTTGTCATGGGCTCCAGGGTAGTGTGCACACTAAAAACATGTGGTCCAAGATTCTGTGTTGTGTATGTATTCGAATTTGCATACTCACGGGAGACGTGAGACATAAGGAAAAAAATTTAAATAATGCTTCTTACTGAAAACATGGGCTTGTCTTATTTTCTATCTCTCATTCATCAAAATTGTAATAAGACAAAGATATGCAAAATAGTTGTAGAGTAATACTTAGTGAAACTAGAAAAACTCAATTTTGACAGGTTTTACAATCTTCAGTCTGACAACTGACTTTGTTTTTCTTTGATGTGTAAGAAAGAAAAAAAATTAAATAGCTAAACTTGTCTGAAAGAGGAAATTTAAATGTGCAGCAGCTGTTTGAAACAAGTTTGCCATTGTACTGGGTGGATAAAAGCTTCCTTTCTCCACTTTAAGCTATGCCCTGGATACTTAGGCCGAGTTTGTGGATATAATACACCACAAAGACAACAGACATTAACAGAGTGGAAAGAAAACAGTTTGGTAGTTACAAGACCTGAGTTTTTCATCCTAGTGTTGCCACTAAACTATCTTGCAACATTACCTTCACCTTTGTAGATCTTAAATTTAAAATCAGGGAGCTGAATTAGACTAATGCTTCTCAAGCTTTAATGTACATATGTGGATATCCTTTAAAATGCAGATTCTGATTCAGTGGGTCTGGAGTGTGGCTTGAGAGTCTACCTTTATAACAAACTCTCAGGTGATGCTGATGATGCTGGTCCATGGACCACACTTTGAGTAGAGAAGAATCAGCTTGTCTCTAAGGGAACTTCCAGTTAAGAAATACAATTTGTTCATTAAAGGTTCTAGAGCTGTTCATAAAAAAGCAAACATTCTTCTGTTTTTAGTGAATAAATGAAGTAGTACAGCTTAGTATTGTTCAAAACTAAACAAAAAAATTTCAAGCAATCAAAGCTAATGGCCTTTATTCTAGGAAGAATGGATACTTAATCCTCTCATAAGAACTAATAAAGCAATATATTCACATCGAGGTCAATCCTGGCAGATCCCCAGCTGCTTAGTTACAGAGGCTGATCATGGAAATGCCAACCTACTTTGTTTTATACAGTGGATTCCAAATCCTAGTACTATAGAAGAGTCATTCAAAGAGCTTATTAAATATAGATTTCTTGGCTCCATACCATGGAGATAAACATTTAGTAGCTTTAGTTTGAGGCCAGTCATATTTGGGAACCGTTGTTATAACCATTTTATGGAGGCCAGGACAGTGACTGAGAGCCAAAAAGGGAAAGTTTGACCCAATTCCTGATTGAAAACATGGTAAGAAGATTCATTTTTCAAGCCTTATTGCCAGCCTCTCTAGAATCCCAGCGGCTTCTTCTCATGGAAGTGTGTAGTTCGCAAGGGAATCACTGTTATAGGGAAACAGTCTCTGAGTAGTTGCTCTTGTGGGATGTCAAAGCTTTGAGGATCCCTGGCAGCTACAATGAGAGGTCTGGACTCTAATTCATATACTGAAATGCAACAGAAGCACCAGGGTTAAATTCTGGCTCTTATTAGCCAAAGGCTTTAGGCAAATTATTATAACGTCTCAGACATTAAGCCAGTATTAGTTATTTATTGCTATATTACAAACTATACCAATTGTAGCAGCTTAAAATGATAAGCATATACTATCTCATAGTTGTTACAGGTAGAAGTCTGAGTGTAACTGAGATGAGTACCACCTCTGGCTTAAGGTCTTTCATGAGGTTGTGCTCAAGCTGTCAGCTATGGCAATGGTTTTATCTGAAGACTGAACTTGGAGAGAATTCAAGTTCTCTGATTCCAAGTTCACTCACGTGATTGCTGGAAGATTCATTTTCTCATGGGCTATTGGAGCACAGACTTTCAGTTCCTTGCTGACTATTGGCTGGACATCTTCCTCAGTTCCTTGTTAAGTGGTTCTTTCCATAGGGTAACTCACAATGTGGCGGCAGGTCTCCCACAGAGTAAGTAAGTGAGAGAGTGAGAGAGATCACCCAAGATAAAAGCCACAGTATTTTTATTATCTAATCTTAAAGTAACATCTCATCACTTTATCATAGTCTATTCATTAGAAGCCAGTCACAAGATAGATCTAACCTGTACTCAAAGAAAGGAAATTTTACAAGAATGTGGCCATAGGAGCAAGGATCTTTGGAACCATCTTAGAGACCAACCATAAATCCTAATATCACTCCACAATGTTTATATGAGAACCCAAAGAGATATTGTCAATGAAAGAACATTTTTAGACTTTAGATATACACATATGAGAGTATATTATAATAATTCATTCTGAGGGGTAACTCTACTTATCTTTGCCAAGTATTCTGAGACATTCAGTAAATGAAGGTTCTTTAATTCATAAAAGGTTCTAAATTGTTCTCTTTACACTTTTTCAAAGTTTCCCAACATCTGATTTTTGTGTGTGTGTCAGAGTCTCACTCCATCGCCCAGGCTGGAGTGCAGTGGCACACTCACGTCCACCCCAGAGTCGACCTGCTGGGCTCAGACGATCCTTCTGCCTCTGCCTTCCAAGTAGCCAGAACTACAGGTGCACACTATCATGCCAGTCTAATTTTTTCATTTATTGTGGAGACGAGGTCTTGCCAAGTTTCCCGGGCTGGTCTTGAACCCCTGGGCTCAGGCAATCCTCTTGCCTTGGCCCTCCAAAATGACATCTGATATTTTAAGGAAAGTAAATGGTTTAATTTTTATTAAAACATGAATTGCCACTGACAGCAATCTTTAATCATTAAAGAGTTAACAATGCACTTTTAATTATTTTACCCAGATAAAAAATCACTCTCTAAGAAAACAAATTAGCCACATAATTGACAGTCAATTCCAGTAATAAAACACTAATTAAGTGATTCTGCTAAGTAAAAAGTATAATGTGATGAATTTACTAAACAATGGCCTAACTGATAAATTTTCATGCTAAATAAATGGCTTGGAATGGTGACTAAACACTCACCACATTTAGGGTCGGTTGAAAGAGCAATGATGCTTTCAGAAAACAATGACAAAAGTGACTATGCCAGCTAACATCCTTAATAATATTACACTGGGATCTTTGCCAAGCAGGACTAAATGAATGAGTCTGAATGGGGTAGGTGTATCAGATTCTGGGGGCTAGAGGAATCACCATGGTGACAGTATGAATGACTAGTCTAAATGAGGGCTTAGAATCATCCAGTATAGCCAACTGGAGTAATAGCAGAAACCAGTAATGGGCAAGTGGAGGCAGGATTAAATGCTAGACATTTCTGGGCTAATGAAGATCAGAGTCAGCACCAAGGACAGACCCTGAAAGCAGTGACTGTGGCAGCTATTCCTGTAGATGGACCTGTTTTATCATAAACAAGAAAGCCAAAGATTACAAGGTTTGCTCTTTGGCCCAGAAGGCTAAGACGGTGGTAAGACTCAGCCCTCAAAGGGTTTTGGAAGCATGATGGATTCAACCCAGTAGTGCCTTCTGAAAAGATCTGGATTCAGAAGACAAGTCCATATTCCCTTGGGCTCCACTAATTTTGATTTCAAAGTGCCATCCAGTAAAGAAGAGTGCAAAATTTTCATCATTAAAATCTTGCTCTCCAGACTCTTGCAGCTGGAACAGGGTCTTGGCTTCCTTGCTTTTCCTTGACCTCGTCAGGCACACTCTTGCCTTGGGAGCCTTGAGTAGGGAGTATCTTTCCTGAGATGGCTCACATCTCTTATTTTATAAAGTCAAATGTCATCTTTTACAAAACTGCAATCCTCCCCTACTTATGATTTCTAATCCCACAAAGCCTGCTCCATTGTTTCATAGTATGTACCACTTTCGTGCGTACTGTGTACTTTGCTTATCCTGTATTGCCCATTGCTTACTTCCTATGCCTCTTTCCACTTTCTACCATGACTAGAATGTTAGCTCTAGAAACACTGGGAATGTTTAATTTTTGCATTATTCACTGATGTTGCTCAAGGGCGTATAACATGTCTGGCATGTGGTAGGGGCTCAACAAAAATTGTTAAATAAAGAAATGGCAGCAGTTTTTGGAAGCTTGTTATTCTCTAACCTCTGAAGATGATAGTGCAATGTTAGAAATAGATGAAGTAAGCAACAGCCTACATCCTGGGATTTGAAGACATCACTGTCCAAGTTTGCCATCCTCTCAGTGGCCTCAGAAGTATCTGCATATTTCTCATTATTTGGGAAGGAGTACATTATAGTAGTAGAATCATATGCAAGATAAAGATTAGTTTAAACCCCAGCTCTACCACTTAAACAGCTATGTGACCTTGAGCAAGTTATTTAATCTCTCTGAACCTCAATTTCTACACATGTAAAAGAAGTCTACTACCAATAATAACCATCACCCCATAGGATGTGAGGATTAAATGATATAACATATGCACAACATCTAGCATAGTCCTTGGCACATAAGTTAGGGCTCAATAAATGTTAGTTTCTTCTACTTGCCTCTTAAAATACAATGAGGCATATTCCTTAATACATAGAGTAAATTGACTTTTTAGATTACACCAGACATTGGGAAGACCTGCAAGGACATAGAGTTGGAGAAGGATAAGCTGTAACTAGGTAAGTATAAAAGGCTAGCAGATTAGAGTCCTCTAGAGGGGAGAGGGGAGGTCACAAGGAGGGCAGCAGGGGCCACAAAGTGGTTCTGAAGAGTGTGCCCTTTGTTTTTCAAAGCGATGCAGAGTGGTAGAATCTAAAGAAGCAGAATTTGGTGATGGGGCCTTTAGAACTCATACCTACGAGAAAGATACCAGGATTAGGTGCAAAGTTCAACCTCTATGTCTCTCCCAGCATAGGGAAACTATCCTTCTTGTCCTCTCTCAACCCTCCATTATGGTATTAAAAACTAAGAGTAACTTTGGTCACCTCCATGTTGGCAGGCCCTGCAACAGTGCACAAGAACAGTTGGTTGAATACTGAATAGTCAAAAGTGAATCATTGCTATCCATCTTGACTGCAAAATTAACATAATGATTCATCAACAATTACTGCTCAGTCATCTATCATATGCCAAGCACCATATTAGTATCCAGGGATTTGTTGGTAGCTAAAGCAGAAGTGGCTTGTGCACTGTGGTTTTACAGTTTAGTGAAGAAGGCAAAACATTAACTTAAAAAAACACTAAAACAAATAAACATTTCCATGCAATATATTTTGAATACATGCTAAGAGAGACTAGAACATAGTGCTATTAGAAAAAAAGTGGTCACTGTTTAGATTGAGAATTTAGGGAAGACTCCAAGATGTGACAATCATAGACTTGAAGGATATATAATGGTTAAACAATGAATGATAAATGGAAAGAATGGTCTAAAAAGAGGGAACAGAATTGTGGAAGCCATGATGTTGGAAAATGCTTATTGCTTTCAAAGAATAGGAAGAGCGTCAATATGATGGAACAGTATTGAGCACCCTCTTTCTACCACCACTTAATTACAAAGATTTGCTCATCCTAATTGAATTGTGGTGGCTATAAATGCTATAAGCAGATAGGTGTGTGTGTGTGTGTGTGTGTGTGTGTGTGTGTGTAATATAATTTTCATGTGCATCAGTATTTCAATACAAAGAGAAACTAGTGAGGAGACTAAAGATATTGACAGGAACCCAATCATTCTGAGACTTGTAGGCCTTGAGGTGCATCCTGAGAACAATGGGGAGCCAATGACAGGTATCCAGTAGGGCAGTGACATTGTTAGTTTGCATTTTTTAACTGCAGACCAGGCTAAACAAATAGCTATTTTATAAGTAAAGCATAACATTGATATTGAGTTATTAGCATACCTCTGTTGATGGATCAATTTGAAAGGAGAATGACAGGACAGAATAATGGTTACAGAGAGGGTGCCAGGGACCAAATTTGCCAGTGTATGTATTCACTAGGGCACAGCTGGCTCAAGGCTCAGTGGGCGACCACAGCAGAGACAGAAGTCACTCTGTTAGTTCTGAATGACTCTCTTACTTTCTGAGCCTCTGTCACATGTGTAGATCAGAGGGAATTTCATCTAACCTAGATCAAAGACCCTGAAGATGAAAGGGGATTTCACCTTGGAAAAACTGAACTGGCCCAATGAGACATTAACTGAATAAGGATGCTCATTTCAAAATCAAATATGTCCAAGTATTTCTAGGCATCCAATCTCCAAAATATTGACTGATCAATGAAATCTACAGCAATCAGAGAGATCTAATCAATACTCTGGACTTGAAAACAGTTTTAAGAATGGAATGCTGTAGAGCACCCTCTCTCTACCACCACTTCATTGCAAAGATTTGCTCATCCTAATTGGGTTGTGGTGGCTGTAGATGCTATAAGCAGATAAGTTGTGTGTGTGTGTGTGTGTGTGTGTGTGTGTGTGTGTGTGTGTGAATGTGTATGTGGAATACAATTTTCATGTGCACCAGTGTTTCAAGCTAAGGCACTCTCCTTGAAGTCTGCTATATGCAGAAGCAAGACTTACTTAAAGCCTTATTCACTCCCACTCCAACACATTCACCTCACTGTCACTAAGATGATCTTTCTAAAATTGAACTCAATCCTGCCCTTCCACTTCTTAAAATCAGTATTTGTTCCTTGCAGAAAAAATAAATTTCAAGCTCTCTGATATTCAAGACTCTTAAGTTACAATCCATGATCACCTCTCCAGGTTCATTTCCTACCACTTAACCCTATGGAGCTAATACTTCAATTGCTACAGAGAGGTGAAACTACTCATAATTACAAATTCAAGAAAAGGGTCTAGGAAAAGGGTCAGGGACTGCTTGACCAGTACCATGGATAGAGACACATCTGTCTCCTGCCCTTCATATTCTGTCTTAGGCTGTAGGAAGAAGGTAATATTACTGATGTCTTTCTGACTCTGTTATTTCAGGGAATACATTTAGACTTGATAAAGAATTGTTCAAGAGAGCAAAAACTCTTAACTCTGCAAAGACCCCACCAAACCCAAACCATGTGCTAGTAATGGCAGTTATTCCTTTAATCAAAGTAGAAGCTTGGAGATTTGGAGAATATTCCTACTTGCTCTTGACTATATTAGCCAAGTGAATTTCCTCTCACCTCTGTACCCCTGTACACGTATTCTATTCCTTTAGAATAGCGTAGTAGTTTATCTCCAAAATGAATACCGTTGATTCTTTTCCCTCCTGTGTACATACGCCATTTCTTCTATAGAGGGGTGGAGTCTCCTCCTTTAGTCCCTTGAATTTAGGCTGATGTGTGACTGCTTTTAATAATGATATACAGCAGAAGTGGATGCTGGCCAGTTCTGAACCTAGGTTTTAAGAGGACTGGCATTGCCACTAGCCTTCTTGAAACATTACTTTGGGGGTAGACAGCCATCACGTAAGAAGTTCAACTATCATGAGTTCACCATGCTACAAGAAAGACTAAGTTATAGATGCAAAGGAAGAGAGCAATGCCACCCCATCCCAGGCGTTCTAGTCATTTCAGCCCAGGGATCAGATCTGTAAATAAGAAAGCCATTTGGTCATTTTATCCCTGACAGATGCCATCTGAGAAAGAACTGAGGCCCCAGACATATGGTCCTAAGACGGCATCATAGCTATTTCCAACCATTCAAGTCATCCCATATGAGGTTCCACATTTTCAAGCAGATAGAAGCTATCCTTGTTGTAACCTATCCAAATTCCTGGTCCATTGAATTGTGATTCTGTCAACAATGGCTGTTGTTTTATGCCATTAGGTTTTAATATGGTGTGTTACACCAAAGAGCAATAGCTTGTTTCTCCTTTTCTGCCTTCACTAATTCCAACCACTTTCTTTAAAATTCAACTCCTCCATGATGTTTTCTTTGAGCATTTTGAAATAGCCCAAGAAATCTGTTTCCATTTCCTGCTAACATTATATCAACTCATCCTGGCTTCTTCTTGTCTAGAAAACCAATATAGTCCAAATACCTTCCTTTTTACTTAGTGAGTTTCAATAACTAAAGAAACATCTTGGCTCCCAGGACAAGTAGTATAGAAAAGCCAGCTCTCCATAACCATAGAAATTGGACTCATGTAACAGGTATCCACTATCTCCCAGAACCTCCTTCTCAGATAGCTGATTTTTTTGTGGTTACTTGTGAGGCCCCATTCAGCCAAAGGAGAGCCACAATATGGCGTTACATCTGCTTCTTTTATTTAATATTTTTTTTGCTTCTTCCACTGGCAGAGCCAGATAGGAGACCATATGAGTTTTTGCTTATATTTGTACATGGTCTGAAGATCACCAATTAGAATCCTTCTCTACACCTATGATAAGAGGAATGATTGTATAACATTCTCAGATCAGTCAATGGCTGGCTGCTTCTGGCTCTTTAAGTATCAGCTCCCAGTTTTGCAGGAATTATAAAGAGAGATTTGTACAATTTTCTTCAGTGTTGGCATACTGGGGTCGTGGCAGGAGTGGGAGAGAGACTAAGAGCTGGTTAGCATCTGATTGACCCAGCATCACTCTTTGATTTATTCTTCTGCCTGCATTAAATTCTGGACACTGATAACAGGACAGCAGTTTGTGGTATCAGCTGTATCAAGTTTCCTAAATACTCCTTCTAATTCTGTGTGAGTGCATAGTATTTATATGCCTGATTCTTATCTATTTTTCCATCGACTTATCCACGCATCCTTCAACAAGAGTTTTGGGTATCTATTCTGTGCCATGCACTCTGCTACATGCCGAAAATACAGTAGAAAGAAACGCACACATGGTCCTCCCCACTTGAGCTTTCTATATGGTAGAGGGGCCAGACCTTAAACAAACACATTTGGAAACTGAAGTCAGTGCTGAGAAAAAAGAGAAAACACAATTCTATGATAACAAATCCAATCTAGTAAAGGGAGAAGGGAGTCAGTAAAGAAAGGTGAAAAGGGAGATCTCAAGGAATCAACCAGGAGAAGAGCATTGGGTAGAGCCAGCACTCTAGATAAGGGGTTGGAAAACATTTCTGTAAAGGGTCAGAGAGTAAATATTTTAGGCTTTGTGGTTTAGATGATTTCTGTGGCAACTACTCAACTTTACTATTGTAGCACAAAAGTAGACATAGGAAATACATAATTAAGCATGCTGTATATCAATAAAACTTTATTTATAGAAACACAGTGGGCTGGATTTGGCCTATGGGATGTAGTTTGCCCATATCTGCTCTAGAGAGATCAATGGCATGGTCAAAGGTCCTGTGGTAGAAGTAGTATGAAAAAGACAAATTATTGTGAGAAGATAATTGTGTGGCCGGAGTTCACAGAGAAAGGGGAAGAAAGATGTCAGAGCCTAGGAAAGGCCAGAATAACAAGATCTGTATGTAAGGTCTAGATGGGGACTTTTTAGCTTACACACAATTAGAAGAAATAGAATTGTTTTATTCCAGGGATGAGTGAGGCAGAGTATTCAGATTTGCCTTGAAAGATCTCCCTGGCCGTTATGAAGAGAACGGACCAGTGAATGACAAGGATGGATATAGGGATTATTTAGGGGCTGTGGGTCTTATTGAGGTAAGAGATGATGATGACTTGGACAAGGGTAGAGGTAGTGGAAGTGGAGAAAAGTGGATAGGTTCTAGATATATCAAAGATGTCAGATAATCAAAACTTGGTGTTGAATTGGATACAGGAGGTGAGAGAGAGGAACATGTCGAGATTAATCTGTTATATCTCTGCTGAATGTATTCTTGCTATTAAGGGGAACTGAAATTTTATTTCATTTTCAGCCTCCATATAATTAGGGAATTGACTCACATGATTGGTAAGGTGAAAAGTATATCATGTGAACAGAGGTGAATCACAGGTTAATGGGCCAGGACAGCTTCATCTCAACAGACATCATTCTCCTGGCAGCTTCGGCACATTCCTCTACAGGGTGTACTAAGCCATATCACTGTTGTTTGTGTTCTTTATCACATGGGCTTTTTGACAGTAGAACTGCCATTTCTTGTTCGTGACACCAACAGTTATTATTTTGGTTGGTGGAATCTTCTGTTCACTTGACATCTGCCCACTCTGAAGGCAGACATGGATCTGAGATGTAGCCAGTGTCTGTTTGTGTGGGCAGTTCTTTCCACCCAGTCAAAAGCATCCCACTGATAGTCAGCCAGTGCTGAGTAACTAAACATCATGACATCGCCCTTCAATAATATGTAGGAGTCCACTTGGAGAATGATGGAGAGGGTGATATAGTGAGCAGAGAGCCTTTGTCCATCCTTGGGCTTTTGTTCTTTCCTACTACTACCTCAAATGCTACACTTCAGTCTTTGTGATAGTCTACCCAGTGGCTCTTTCACTGACTTTCCAAGGTATATAGATCTGCTCCCAAGTACTAAAATACAAATCAGACTTCAGGTTCTTGTCAGAAAATTCTTCTTGGAATATGATGATCCTATCCCAATCCAGGCTGAGCAAACAACTATGGGGTCACCTAATCTATCAACTCCTTCATACATTCTGAGTTCCATTCCAGGATCCAGGTGGGTTTCCAGAATGTTCTGCACTTGACCCCATTTACACAGCCCCTTTTGTAGTTTAATGCTACACCCTCAGCTTTAACTGATGGTGATTGTAAAAAAATAAATATTTCTTTTTTCCCCCCAGAACTTCTACTAAATGTCTGAGTATTCGTTAGGATTCACATTCCTCAGCCGGGCTCGGTGACTCAGCCTGTAATCCCGCGCTTTGGGAGGCTGAGGTGAGTGAATTGCCTGAGCCCGCGGGCTTGAGACCCGCCTGGGCAAGCAAGACCTCATCTCTACAATAAATCAAAAAATTAGCCGGGCGTGGTAGTGCGCGCCTGTAGTTCCAGCTACTTGGAAGGCTGAGGCGGAAGGATTCACATTCCTCAATCAAAAGATATTTTCATAGAAAGGAATTTTACTGTACTTCTATATGTGAGTCTTGGTTCAAAGTTCTGATACTTCTGTTAACTTGCTGAGTGACCCTAGGCAATGTGTTTCACCTCTGGGGACCTCAGTTTCCCTATTCATAGCAAAGTCTTCAATTACCTTGCATACAAAGTGTAGTGAACATTTGTATCTCCCGGACAGGCTTCTCCAAAAGGAAGGGTTGCTAATAAGTCCATCATATGAACCCTGGTTCAAATCTAGGCTTGGTGTCTTGACAACTGTGTGACCTTAAATTACTCAAGTTCTCTAAGCCTCAGTTTCCTTAACCCGCCTCATAGAGTTGTTGAGTATATTAAATGAAATGAGCCATGTAAAGTGTTTTGTCCAGTAATTACTCACAGAATATTAGCTAGTAGAATTATTATCTGTGTTTTCAGCTTATCAAAGCTGTAGCTTTGAGCCGAGGGGGGAAAATTGGTCTCTAGGCTCAGTTTATTCTGCTACCTAGCAACAATATATTTACATTTTCAACATTACTTCTTTATCCCTGATTACTTTAACAAGCACTTTCTAAGTGCCCTGTTATAATTCAGGACCACCTGTGAGGTGTAGCGAACAATTCTATTTTCTTCTCAAGATGTAGTGGCCTAGCATAAATTGTCAAAAGCAACTTCAGCTTTGTAGCTTTACTGAGGTCTCTTTGAAAGGTTATTGAGAAGGAATGGCTGGGCCAGCTTATAATGATAGTGAAGGCCTGTAGCTGATAAAACTCAAAGAGCGTATGAGACCAGGCTCCAACAAAACATAAGTGTACCCGACACTAGAATCGCTCTAATTTCCAAATAGATTACCCTTCTTGGAAAGTAAACTTAAATAGGACAATGTGAGGCTCTTTCCAAGCAGGTTCCAGCCACCATTCCAGTTTCATCTCTGGCCATATGCTCTTAACACAGAGCACTTTGAACTTCAGACTTGTTTCTCCAAGTCCACCATACTCCTCAAGCTTTTGTCCCTTCCATTTGGGACAACCTTTCTCTTGCACTCCCTTTAAATCAAAACCTATCTCTTTACATTGTATTTTCCAAATCACTTAGGCAGATTAGTCCTTGCTAAGCCTCTGGTGAGTGTTCATGGGACACTCTACATGCCTTTTCTATGTCACTTATCACATTTATTAAAACCAATCCACTTACAGCTCTCCTCTTGGAGGATAGTAATATCCTTGAAGGCAAAGACAATGCCTTATTTATCTTTACAATCCCTAAAATGCTTGGCATATAGTCAGCGGTTTATGAATACTTAAAGGAACATCTTGGCTACTCAAATAACCAGGAGATGAGAACTGTAATTCAATTTGAGAAGTGTGTAGAAATCAGATTAGGAGACTACAGAAGACACTAGAAGATGAACTGTTATTGTCTGGACTTCATTCCTTTAAAGGAGACCATGGGACAAAGTCTAGAATGGTTATATTCCCAATTAATGGTCATGGCCCCAATTCTAGCCCTGGTTCTATGAGTGACTGAATGAATTGTCTTAGGAAAATTCTCCGGAACTCAATTCTTCATTTTTAAGAATAGTTTTCAGAGAAGTCTGGCTTTATAATATCTAAGGTAATTTTTGTTTTAATTATATATATTATAATTATATCTTTTAAAAAAGTCTAATAGTCTCTGAAACTTGTCTTAATTTAACTTCTCAATGTTTGTAATGGAAACCTTGGTTTACTTTCTCAAGGCTACGTACATTTCCAGTTTGCACTTCTAAGGAGAAAACAATTTCATTCAACTTTGAGTTCCTAAGGACTTAATAAGTGTGCCCTTTAATCTGTCAGCCAATGGATGATTGCAAGATATTCAATAATTTCTGTAAAATATTCAGTAAAACTGGAGGTGGAAAATTTGCAACATTCAATTCTAGATTTAATTTAATCCTGGAGCAACCAGAAAATATAATTGTTCCTGCAAACAGAATTTTTGCATTAAAAAACATTCCTTTCATAATGCTCTGTTGAGCTCTTAGTTTCACTATGTGACTCATCATTGCTTTTCCTTGTAAATTTCCATTCCTTCCACCCTGCCTCTTAGATTGTCCACTGTTCAGACAAAAGAGAAGATTCCAGATTTAGTTGAGTTGGGGACTCACATAGCTATCAATGGGCTTTTGCTGCCTTCAGGACCAGTACCCTAATAGCAATGTCTTCGTGGTACATTCACTTAGGGAGAGGTGTTAGAGCCTTCCTTTCCCAGAGAGCCCACAACTCTACCATTATCAAAGACAACTTAGCACATAAAGAACAAGGGCTTTGGAGTCTGACAGTTCTGGGCTTTACTTTGAGCTAATGATTCTCAAACTTGACGATGCATCTGAATCACCTGGAAGGCTTGTTAGAAACACTGATTGCTGATTAGTGTTAGAAACGCTTATTGCCCTAGTCCCTGAGTTTAGGGTTTAGTAGGTCTGAGGTAAGGCCCAAGAATTTGTTTCTAACAAGTTCCCAGGTGATGCTGATGCTGCTTTTCTGAAGATCATGCTTTGAGAATCCCTGCTTTCAGCAGATGACTCAATTCCTTCCTTATTTATAAAATGAGAATAATAATATCTACCTTAGGGAAGGCAGTATAGAGGAGTGGTTTTGACTATGGGCTTAGGGGTGTCAGACAGACCTAGGTTTGAGTTCCAGCTCTGCCATTTAACGCTACAAAGCCTTAGGCAAGTTCCTAACTGTTTTAAAGCCTCTTTCCTCATCTTTAAATTATCAGGTATAATCATAACACTTATTTAATTCTTCCAACATATCAATGAGATAAGAATGTATATGAAATACTCAGCATGGAAATGGGCATATAATTAATGCTCAGTAGATAATAACTAGTATCATAAATATTAACAAACGAATAATTATTATGTTTTGAGGCCCCAAACTAGAAGGATTAAGTGATCCCATTAGCTGACACAATCAAAAATAAAAAAAATCTCAGTAGTCTTAGATAACAGGGTCAAATCTAACAAGAAGAAATAGTACAGACAAAATGTAAAGTCTTTCACTTAGGCTTCAAAAGTCATCTTCTTCTGGCCTGATGAGGCAGTCCTAGCTGAAAGCCATGATCACTATATTAGGCAGGCATGTAGTGGACATTTAGAGACTAAGTCAAATGTGAGTGGTGTATTCCAAACCCAGCGTAAAGGTGATGGAAGTTCTCTGAACTCCCAGTAACTTAGCCCAGGTTGGAGGGAGGGTCATGGTCATCTTGGAAACCACACACTCCATGGGCATGGGCCAAATGGAGACAGAAGGATTAACTGGGATTTTGCGCAGAATGAAAAATAGAAATGCATTCCAAGGAAGGCTGATGATTAATGTGGTGGCTATTTAGCCTGAAAGAAGGACCTGGGCATACAGGTAGCTGAAGTGAAATAGCTGGCATGGGGGTGGGGGCTATAGGAAGAGAAACACTGATTCTATTACCCTATGTGACACCAGAGGGCAGACAAAAGCCAGCACATTGTGCTTGTGTACAAAAACAGTAATGAACAAAACTACAGGGCACAGATTTCAGCTTAACAAAAGACATAACTCACATGAGAAGAGTTAGAACCAGATACTGGCTTGGAACCAAAAGATATTAGTGTGAATTCCAGCTCCATCATTCATTAATTAATTCATTCAAACAAACAAACAAATACTCAATGAGTATCTGCTGAGCCAGAGAGTTGAGTAATGGCCAGAGAATGCACTGATTAACAATCATGAGCCGGGTTCAATGACTCAGCCTATAATCCCGTGCTTTGGGAGGCTGAGGTGAGTGGATTGCCTGAGCACGCGGGTTCGAGACCTGCCTGGACAACTTGGAGAGACCTCATCTCTACAATAAATCAAAAAATTAGCCGGGCATGGTAGCGCGCGCCTGTAGTTCCAGCTACTTGGAAGGCTGAGGCGGAAGGATCGCTGGAACCCAGCAGGTCGAGGATGTGGTGGCCGGCAGCGGCCACTGCACTCCAGTCTGGGCGATGGAGTGAGACTCCAACTCAAAAAAAAAAAAAGAAAAAGAAAAAAAAGTCATGGAGGGCCCAGGGATCCATGCTTAGGATTTTAGTCTTTACCTTAGAGGCAGCAATAATACCACCTATGACATCAGGAAAATAATCCCTGCCTAGTTGTACTGTTTTGAGGTTTGGAGAAAATATGTATTATAGCATCTAGCAAAATGACTGATCCAGAGAAGATCCCAAGCAAAAGTAGCAATCCTTTATTTTTTTTTTTTTTTTTCTGTTTGTAAGATCTGTTTATCTATTGCATCATATACTTAAATAATCATAAGAAGCTAGATAAAATAAACTTGACCGTATCAAGAAGATTATTTAAACTATCTACTTTTGGCACAACGAAACTCGATCCAAATGTATTTTGTATTTTGAAATGTAGAAGTATATAATAAATATGAAGGTAGCAATTCTTAACAGCCCACATCATTGAGTCAAAAGTTTCCCTAGAGAAGACCATGCTTAGGCCTATTTCCCAGAAATTCATTTCTCCAGCTGGCTCAGCATCCTCCTGAAAGGGTTAAGGAAGCTTACTAAAGAGTTTACCATAACCCCAGCCAGTCCCCATTATTTTAAAAGTTATGATCCATCTTCTTTATCTGAATTGCTTTAGTTATGTAAGATGTTCCTAAAATAATCAGGCTAAAATCTTGCCTGTGTTTCCTTCTGCCTGCTCCATTTCTGCTGAATCCTCCCATGGGTATCAAGCTTGGACATTCCCTGACCTGCCCACGAATAAGCCCTTTTATGAGGCCTGTGTTCCAAAGGCCAGGGAAGGCATCAGGTTTCAGGTACATTCTCCTCATCAGCAGCAAATATCTCCTAAGGTTACTGTGCATTGTTTCCCAGGCATATTTTGGTCGTGTTGGGAGGTACAAAGTCAGGGAAGGGTCCTGTGGCTCTTAGTGCACATTGTTATGGCAAAAAGTCACACAACAAAGATGCTATTTGTTGGGCCATTTTTCTCCCCTGCCAGGCTGCAAACTCACTGTGGGCAGGGGCCATTCTCTGCTCTCTACTAGGGGGGGACCCAAGAAAACTGGAACTTATTTATAAAATATTGTTTAATTATTCTTACATGTTTAACTTCAGTCTTCAAAGTACTCTCTGTTTAATGCAATACACTTACCAAGATGCTTTTTCTACTGCTCAAAGCAGTTTTTGAACTCGTCAATTTTGATGCCTTTTAGTGCTTCTGCCGTTTTTAATTTTACCACTTCTATATCAGCAAAATATTTCCCTTTGAGAGAACTTTTTTCATCCAAGGAAACAAAAAGAAGTCTCAGGGGGAAATTGGGTAAATAGGGAAGGTGGGGGGTCATGCTGTTTTTTGTCAAAAACTGCTGAACACTCAGTGTGATGTGGGCAGAGGCTTTGTCATGATGGAAAAACCAGTCACCAATTTGCCACAACAAAGTTCACTGAAGTTGAACACAACCTCTCACAACAATGCCAGCTGGTACACTGATGCCAGTGGATTCCTAGAACACTTACCTAGCAGCGGAAGTCTATATTATAAGGGATCTGCCCTCCAAAAGATAGTTCCAGTCTTTTGGGGTACCCCCTCATATATCTACCCAGGAATTGGTCCAGCTTAGAAATGCCTGAGGATGGGACAACTGGTCTGCAATCCCACTTTCCTAAGAGGCTCCTCGTAGGAGGATTCCCGTATAACCTGTCTTTGAGTGCATCCACTCGGCAGCTGCCTTCCTGAAACAGGGGTTTCAGTGAGTAGAGGAACCAGGAAGAAGCACTGTTCCTCCAGTCAGCAGGGCTCTTTCACCTTGATCTCCTGCCTTTCCTTCACTCAGTTTTATGGTGGTGGAGAGACAGCTAAAGGTTAGAGGAAAGACAAAGATGCTTGGTTCTGAAAGTAAAGTATCAGCTCGGGGTACCAGCCTCATTGTCTACTTGTCATATTACTTCGGGATGATGATGATGATGATGATGATGATGATTTTTTGAGTTGGAGTCTCACTCTGTTGTTGTCCAGGCTGGAGGGCAGTGGCACGCTCATGGCCACTGCAACCTTGACCTGCTGGGCTCAGGTGATCCTTCCGCTTTAGTCTTCCAAGTAGCTGGAACCACAGGAATGCGCCATCATGCCCAGCTAATTTTTCTTGATTTTATTGTAGAGATGAGGTCTCACCAAGTTGCCTGGGCTTGTCTCAAACCAGTGGGCTCAGGCAATCCTCTTACCTAGGTCTCCCAAAGTGCTGGGATTATAGGTGTGAGCCACCGCGTCCGGCCTAGGATGATCTTTAATATCTGAGAGTGTGAATTTCCTCAACTGTAAAGTGGATTTGGTAATAAACATGTGGACTATATAGGGTTACTGTGGGGACAGACTAAGATGCCATATTTGAGCATGCTTATTATCATCCCTGGCACCTTGTGGGAATCTGATTGACTCCAGACCAGTACCTGGCCATAGGCCTCTGTGTAAGACACAGCTATGGCAGTAGCTCCAGTCCACATGGTAGAAAAGTCAACTGACCCATCAAGAGGAGGGTGGAACTCTTCCTTTCACCCCTCTGTCAGCGACCTCACTCCATGAGACTGGTGAATGTGGGCTACCATTCATGATGGAGGAGGAGGATCACTCGCTGTTTTAGGAGTCAGATAACCCAAAGTCTTCTTATTCTATCCCTACTATTTCTGCATTGCATGACTTTGAGCGTATTTACTTCAGTTCTCTGAAATTCAGTTCCCTCATTAACAAAATGGGAATAATATCTCATTTACAGGGTTTCTAGGAAGCTCAAGAGTAGAATTTATATCAAGCACAAGATCTAGCATATAGTAAGTACCCAATAAAAGTTATCTTACTCTGAGCTTTTTCTGCTCACAGTCAAGTTGAAATTTAAACATGACCACATTCAGATTAAATTTTAACATAATATAATTAAATTTTAATATATCCTGGACTTGACCTTCATGTTTTTCTGATCCTGATTATTTATTTCTCCTACTATCATTAAAAAAAAATCGTAGGTGCTCTTATTGGTTATTTCCCCAAATCTTTGCAGAATGAGGTAGATAGATCTAATTGAGGTCTTGAGAAATGGATTCCTATCATGACTCTACAATGTTTGTGTCTTTTGGGCCAGGGAGTCTCTCTGAACCTCAGTCTCCTTATTTGTAGAATGGGGATAATAAAAACCTACTAGCTAACTTATGGCACAGGAATAAGGAAATATTGTTGGAGAGTTTTGCAGAAGGACTTTGTAAACAACAAAACATTTATAAGTGGAAACATGTATTATTTGTGAGACAATACCACTTTAATTTTATTTTAGATTTAGGGGGTACATGTGCAGCTTTGTTACATGGGTATATCTCATGATGGTGAGGTTTGGGGTTCTACTGAACCCATTACCCAAATAGTGAACATGGTACCTAGTAGGTAGTTTTTTTTTTTATATATACAATTTTTTTATTGTGATATTGAGGGGTACAGTTAAGGGTTAGGTACACCAATATGTCTCGTTCAGGCACCCTTGTTGATAAGAAGTGTCCCCCCATCCCCAGACAGGTATTTACTGCCATTAATCCCTTCCCCTATCCCTCCCACTCCCCTATTGTTTCCCACCACTGTCAGTCATTTTCTTGTGGTAATACATTGGATGATCAAGGTCTACTATATGAGTGAGAACATGTGATTCTCAGTTTTTTTGTTTCTGTGAGAGGTCACTCAGTATTATAGATTCTAGTTCCATCCAGGTTGCTGTGAAATTCATGATTTCGTTCTTTTTTATGGCTGCGTAGTATTCCATTGGGTATATATACCACATTTTTTTAATCCAGTCCTCTTTTGATGGACAGCAAGGTTGCTTCCAGGTTCTTGCTATTGTATAGTTTTTAAAGCACTGTTCCCTTTTCTCCATCCCCCCTTTAAGAATTCCAAGTTGTTCTCCTCTTTATGTTTGTATGTAACCAGTGTTTAGCTCCCACTTATAAAAACATGTAGTACTTGGCTTTCTGCATTAATTCACTTAGAATAATGGTCTCCAGATGCATTCTTGTTCTGCAAACAGCATGGGTTTTTTGTTATGGCTGCATACTATTCCATGGTGTATACGTACCACATTTTCTTTATCCAATCTACCATTGATGGGCACCCAGACTGGTTCCATGTCTTTGCTATTGTGAATAGTGCTTCATATGAGTGAAGGTGTCTTTTTAATAGAACTGTTTATGTTCCTTTGGGGTATATGCCCAATAGTGGGATTGCTGGGTTGAGTGGTAAACCTCATTTTAGTTCTTTGAGAAATCTCTAAACTGCTTTCCACAGGGGCTGAACTAGTTTATATTTCCACCAACAATGTATGAGTGTTCCCTTTTGGGAGATAATATTTGCAAACTATGCATATGACAAAGAGCTAATATCCAGAATCTATAAGAAACTTAAATGTATTGTCAAGAAAAGAAAATACCCTATTTATTCATCTTCATAACTACCTCTTTCCCCAAACTGTGTCCATGATTCACAGCATGGGGAAGGCATATACTAAGGTAATGGTCATTAAATCTCACTTCCAAGGCCACACTTAGCAGAGAGCTTGATGGCCCAGTGTCTGTCTGATGACCCTTAGAGAAGGTCTTCCTTTACCCACCAGACATGGAATGATGCAATTTTTGGAAACATAAAAATGAAGACAGAGTTAACTAATGGTACCCAGTGGGCAAGTGAGTCTGTCAAATGCCATTATGGGAAAAGTAGACAACCAAGCTCCTGTATCACAGGAATTCAACAGGGATTTGTTCTGAGGCATTTTTGTTTGAATTGAAAATGAACAGCAGAAGATGACATATAGACAAAAGAGATAAAGAAGAAGTTTTAAGTACCAGAAGAAAGGCTCAGAAAACGATCCCAGTGAGAAAAGATCACAGAAAAAAAAATAACAAGTACACAGGGCAGTAAGATCAAAATCAGATTACTTAATAAAAGCTAGCATTTCTTTAAATGGAAAACAATGCACATTGTTTGTCCTTGAAATGTGACATGTACTTCTTTTTCAAGAATGTCAAAGCACTCCAAAGCAACAACCCATATCTGACAAAGCCCCATTACCCTAGAGTCCCAGAGGCCATTGTTTCTATACAATATTAGGAGGTTTGATTGAACTAATGTCACAGAATTTAGCAGTCACTTGAAATAGAAAACCTCAGAAAATAAACCTATGGAGGGAAAGGCAGAATTTGAATTAGGCAAGGGCCCACCTGTTCAATAATGACATAATTGCTCAGATACATTCTTCTGTAATCTTTTCCGAAGTAACAACTATTTTGTGCCCTGTCTCTCTCCATGCTTCCTCAACATTTGCAAGTAATCTCAGGGCCTCCTAAAAACACCAATTCTGAAGCCAGAGAGTCACTTCCCTAATGCCACAAAAATAGATTCAATTTTACATACATCAGGGTGATTTCAGAAGCAATTTCTCATCTCCAGTGTAAGCATTACTTACACTCCCCCCCCACCCCCAAATCTCATCCCAGTGGTTCCACAGGACATTTTAAAAGGTACCTGATACATTCTAGGGCATTTAAAAGATCCCCAGGGTGTTTTTGTAGCTGTAGCCTGAGGACACCGGATGTATAGAGAGAATCCTAAGACATTCAGTGATTCAAACAAATGCAAAATTTCTTAATAATTAAATATAATAAGTCAATCAAAAAATTTTCTGTCTTTTTAAAAGCAATTATCATTGAAATGAAATGAATGCGTATATACAGACATATATAAGTGTATATATGTGTATATGTCTGTAAGTTTATACATATATGTGTATGTGTGTGTGTGTGTGTGTGTGTGTGTGTGTGTGTGTATGTAGACTTAAAACACACATACACACACACATAGATACACACCTCAGTCATTTGAAAAGTTTGCCCCTGGTCTTTAAAACATCTCATTAGATTTCATTGGATATTCTTCCTCTTCCTATCTAACTTTCAAATCTATCTCAGTCTTGGGTGTTTTCATCCTGAGGGTCTAAGTTTTGGTCCATGGTAAAAACAGTGGTGATGTATCCCTTTTAAACCCACGAAGTCTGTATTACCCAGGTTTTCATTTGAGATCAGAAAGCTTGAGACCAAATATCTACAAGTTCAGGGCCACAATGATTGTCATGCATCTTTGACTACAATCTTTTGGCAAACAGAGTCCTCCCTGGGGGCACTTTTATAAAATGGAAAAAAGTGTGCACAAGAGGCTGGACTCTACAAAAAACGTTTTGGATGATACTACTTGGCCAGTATTTGCCCTGGGGCCAAAAGCAGGAGAACCGGTGACAACCGAGTACATAGTGCAGGCAGAGGCACAGTGAGCTCAGGATGGTCTTTTATCTTTTATTATTATTCTTAATTGACATATAATAATTGTACATGCTTATGTACAATTATGTACAGTGTTATATTCGATATATATACAATGTATAACAATTCAATCAGGGTAATTAGCACATCCATCACCTTAAACATTTATCATTTTTTTATGTTGAGAACATTCAAATTCCACTCCTCTAGCTATTTAAAAGTACAGTAAAACATTGTTATAAAGTCACTCTTCAGTGCTATAGACCACTAGAACTTAACCTCCTATCTAGATATCATTTTGTATCCAGGATTGATTAACAGATACAGAATTTTAGTTAGGGTTGTCCTTTTTTAAAAGGAAAGACCAAGCTCATTTCCTTGCCAACCCCTCCTCTGCCTCTTCTGGTCTATGCCATCCTCTTTCCTAGCCTCTAGGGAATGTATGAATCCCAGTGATTCATCTGGATTGAAAGTGGAAAAGGACTGACCTCATAGTTAGGCGAGCTGCAAATTTGCTCTGACCTCTAAGAAAAACAAAAGTTAAATATTTTCTCATGAAATAATCAGTATATGCCTTTAGACTTTGTCTTTAAAAGCCATCACTAAGCCTTTAGAAGTGTACAAACTTAGCATCACCAGTAATGGGCAAAGTGATATCATATGTCTATTGATATGATGCAAAGGGAAGCATATAACATCACTTATGTAGTATTTTTGCCAGAATGTTTAATCTAAATGTGATTCTGGGCCAGGCACAGTGGCTCACGCCTGCAATCCCAGCACTTTGGAAGGCAGAGGCGAGAGGATTTCCTGAGCCCAGAGACCAGCCTGGGCAACTTGGTGAGACCTTGTCTCTACAATAAATCAAATAACAATGATAATGATAACAACAACAACAATGATAATAATAATAATAATCAGGCATGCCTGTAGTTCCAGCTACTTGGAAGGCTGAAGCAGAAGGATTGCCTGAGCCCAGAAGGTTCAGGCTACCGTAGCCGTGAATGTGCCTCTGCATTCCAGCCTAGGCAACAGAACGAGACTTTGACTAAAAAAAAAAAAAAAAAAATATATATATATATATATAATTCTGATGAAAAATTAGAAAAATCTGGATTATGGAACATTCTACAGGACAACTTGCCTGAACTTTTAAGAAATGTAAATATCCTGAAAGAAAAAATAAAGTTGAAAGGGATTGTTCTACATGAAAGAAGATGAAGGGACATGAAAACCAAATACAATGTGAACACCTTGACTGGATCCTGGATTAAAATAAACAAACACATAAACAATAAAGAACATTTTGGGAACACTGAGGAAATTTGACTACGGACTGGTGTATTATAAGCTAACATTGAATCAAGGTTATATTTTGTGATTATGTTGAAGAGCTGTCCTAGTTCTTAAGAAACACATGTTAAATTCTTTGGAGGTGGAGTGCTATGATGTTTGCAACTTACTTCTAAATAGTTCATAAAATTTTGGAAAAAAATCAGATACAGAAAGAGAGAGAGAGAGTGCCAGTTTAAGCAAGAACGAAAGTGCAAATGTTGCAAAATGTTAACAATTGGTGAATCTAGGTAAAGAGTGTATAAGTGTTCATTTTGCTGTTTTCTCAACTTCTTCTGTAGGTTTAAACTAATCTCTCTCCCCAGAGATGGCCAATATCTGAAAGCAGCTATTGCCTCTGTCAAAGTTCTGCATTCTGAATCTGCGAGCCTGCAGGAACTTTCCAAATGACTTTCATAACATTCATATCCTCAGTTGTACTGCACCTCTCATCCTCCAGAAGACTTTGATTCAGAGGGTTAGGTGTGGGGCCAGATATGCGTATTTTGAAAACCTCCCCAGGAGGGTTCTGTGCTGCACTTGAGCTTAGGAATCCTGGGCCTGAATTACTTTCAGATCCCGGCTCCATAGGAACAGGGCTACGTGGCTCTGGGAAGGCTAAGCACTCTTTGCCTCGGATTCCTAACCTATAAAATGGGAACAGTAACACTAAGGTTCTCATAGGACTATGGTGAAGATGAAATGAGAGAGTGTTTACATCATAGAAGGTGGCCAATAAATATTTGTGTTCTTTCTTCTTTTATCCTCTCATAGATCCCCCTCATCCCAAAGTGATTATGTCTAAAGGGATTTTTACAAAATGTGGTTTCTTCCTTTTGCAATTTACATGGTATATGATGGATGTCTGTCTATGCTCAGATTCTTTTAGTTTCCATGCCTTATCCAACTTGGGGCAGAGACTAGGGAATCAAGTTTATCAACTGGCTTACAGCATGGCTAAAGGAAGAGAACTGTAGCCAGCCCTCTTGAGGCTGATTCCTAAGGGATCCCTAGATGTCACCAGTCTTGAAGTTCTCCTTTGGATGAGAGTTAACCCTGATGTTTTAATCACTTGTATTAGCTTGGGATCCTTTATTAACTCCAGTTAAGGACTCAGGTGGCCTTGACCAAGTGCTGCTTGGAACATTGGCTGTGGCTTGGAACTTGCCCAGGCTTGTCTCAAACTCCTGGCCTCAAGCAATCCTCCCACCTTGCCCTCCCAAAGCACTGGGATTACAGACATGAGCCATTGTGCTTGGCCTCTTTTAAACAACCAGCTCTCACAGATCCTATAGAACTAGAACTCACTAATTAGTACAGGGAGGACACCAAGGATTAGGAGGCATAGCCTCCAATCTGGATAGGTAACTCAGCCATTGGACTTTGGGAAAAGTTCTTTCTCTGAGCCTCAGTTTCCTAAGGATTCAGAGCAGAAACAGTGATAATCTATGACTCATCTGCCTTATGCACTGTTTGTGAAACATAGTTTTGAAATGTTTAGGTCATTCAATTCAGTGTAGCATATTTTTCTCCTTAGGGGCAGAGGCAACCTCCTCCTCCTTTTTTACTACTGTTATTTTTAACCTGTCTCTATTTATGTCCACAAGCAGGTAGGATGACTTGCTCTCATTTTCACCTCATTTGGGGTATATTTTTAAATACTTCTTTTCACTTTGGGATGATGATAAAGTTTGGATATTTGTCTCCTCCCAATCTCATGTTGCAATTTGATCCTCAATGTTGGAGGTAGGGCCTGGTGGGAGGTGTTTGGGTCATAAGGATAGATCCCTCATGAATCACCTTGGTGCCCTCCCTGTACTAATTAGTGAGTTCTAGTTCTGTAGGATCATGTGAGAGCTGGTTGTTTAAAAGAGGCCAAACACAATGGCTAATGTCTGTAATCCCAGTGCTTTGGGAGGGCAAGGTGGGAGGATTGCTTGAGGCCAGGAGTTTGAGACAAGCCTGGGCAAGATAGTGAGACCCTATCTCTACAAAAACATTTAAAAAAATTATCCAGGTGGGTGGTGTGCTCCCGTAGTCTCAACTACTTGGGAGGCTCAGGTGGAAGGACTGCTAGACCCAAGCATTTCAAGGTTATAGTGAGCTATGATTATACCACTGTACTCTAGCCTGGGAACAGAGTGAGACCCTGTCTCTAAAAATAAAATTTTAAAAAAGCGTGGCATCCTTCTTTACAAATTACCAAGTCTCAGATGGGCATTCCTTTATAACAGCACAGATGGACTAAGACAAATGGGCTGCCCAAAGTCTTTGGAAGGGAGAACCTTCCTCCGGGACCATCTCAGGGAAGCATCCATACCCCATTCCTTACAAACCCTAGCCACCTTGAGGGGTCCAAAGCAGAAGTATTAGGATCTACATGGACCATGCATGTTCCCTCCCCCTTAGTTGGCTCAACTTACTGAATCCATTAACGTCCTGAGAACTAGAGGAGAATCCTTCATCGTTGCGGCTGGCACTGAGCTTGGTGGTGGGTTTGTCGGCGGAGGCCACCGGTCCCATTTCTCTCTGGGCTCCGCTCTGTGTCTCCTTCTGCTTCTTGGCCAGCTTCCTTTGGGACATGTGCAAGGGGAAAAACCACAGTCAGACAGTGCCAGTTTCATTATAGCATTGGGAAGAAAGATTGCTCTCCTTCTCCACCCCTCATCCTTGATCCCCAAACCTGGTTCATACTCCAGAAACAGAGTCAAGACAAGTCCTCCAGTGTCAAGGCGGAATAAAGCCAAGTCCTCCTGAACCCATTAATAGTTTCCATTTACTCAGAAATAAATGACTTATGCTGTCTCTTCCCCAACAATGGAAGTAGTCTATATTTGAGCCTAAAACAGGAAATTAATGAGATGTATATGATGCTTCTTTCTACTGTCTTTTCAGAAAAAGTTAGTGGCTACACTGGTCTTTCTGTTCCCATGGCTCTGAATTAGACTAAAAATCAAGTCTGGCCTTTCTTGGGAACCAAGCTCGTGAAAACCCACCAAATAATGGTAGACTAAAATAGAGGCTTGGACTGGTGGAGGGTGAGGGTGGAGGTTATTCTCACAGCTCAAAAGAAGGAAAATTAAAGCTGAACTTGATGCTTAGTTATCCCCAGAGGAAAAACAGATCCTCAAAGCCAAGTGGGCATTTATAATAATAATAGTAGTGTAGAGCAGTGCATCTCAAACTTTGGTGCCAAAGTGAATTGTTTGAAGAGCTGATAAAACACACAGAGGCCTGAAATCATGAAAATAGGACAAGGCCTGGACCTCTGCATGGCCACCAAGTTCCCCAAGTGATTCTGACATCAACCCTTGGAGGATAAAACCATTAGCTTTGGCATCAGCAGACTTGGGTTCATATTCTACCTCTGCTGCTTGCCAGTGAGCTGCACAACCCAGGGAAAATTTCATACTCTCTTTAAGTCCTGAGTGCCATCACTATTCCTGTTTGTATATTATTGCTGACTGGTCCAACTATATCCCAATATCTAAATCCCGTCTCCAATAGCCCCACTATGGGATCCCATCTCTCCCTGAATTCCATCAAGTAATGAAGACTTTATCACCTCACCAGGAAACTAAAAGTTTAAAAAGTTCATTTCTTAAGGATTTGAAATCTACTTCCTTTAAATTTTAACTCATAGATCTTCGATATATTATTAGAGATATAAAAATATGACTAACCCCTCTCGCACACAACAGTTACTTAACTTTTTCTAAAAAATCGACATGGTCTCTCTGAGTTTTCCCAAAATATATGCTTCTAAATATAGTTATTATGCTCTGATCACATGAAAGGCTATAGGTTAAATATTAAACATCTTGAGGATAAATATCTTCAGTTCTTCTTGCACCATTCTTCACAGGACTTGGCTTCAAATTCAGTCTTGGTCATGCCTATCTCAACATAGAAAGAGGTAACCTAGAGAGGCCAAACTCAATGTGATGCAAAGAATAATTTTTCAAAGTTGAGTCTACCTGAACATAAAATAGGCAACATCAAGAGGCAATGATCTCACTGTCAGAGGAGGTATTGAAGGAAAGGATAAACATAGACTTAGAAGTATCTTTTATTTTTTATTTTAAATATGTGGGGTACAATTCAGGGTTAGTATACAAATGCTCATTATGCCGTACCCTTGTTGATGAGATGGCTTAAAGGAGCTCATCTAGGTCCAATTCCAGTTTGATAGTATCTTCCTTAAAACGTGGGTCTCATAATCTAATTGTAGACTGCACAGAACAATGACAGATGGCACACTCAAATGAGGATAATTTGAGGAAGGTTTATTTATACAAGGACTATAGATAAAGGTGAGATGGGTATAGGGGACCCACAATATAATATAGCAACAGGAGAGCTGTTCATACTTGTGGGACCAGAGGAATAAACAGAAGGAGCAGTAGCCAGAACCCCAAAAGAGAGTTGTGAAGATGAGGCAAGCTAAACACAGCAGTGGTTTTCTCTTGAGGGTCCAGCCAGTCTTAGACAATGTCATGAGGTAGGGATCAGAGACAAAAATGCCCTGGCTACCTCCTCCTCCTTTCCTCTGACCCCTGGGTCCAGCAAATGGTGGCTCTCATTTGCTGGACCCAGTGAAAAGCCAGAGATGGCTAGGGGTCCCTTTGATGGCGTCTGTAGAGAACACTTTCTGGAGGCAGAGAACACAGTGGAGAAAGGTGAAGAGGGAATTCAGATCCAGAAATCCAGGCCAAGAAGAGAAAATTCTTTTACACCTGTGATTTTAGCCATCATTTGAAAACACATGCAGCCTGAAATGGAATTCTTCATTTATTTATCTATTTTTAATTGGCCTGGGGAAAGAAAGGCACTCAGAAATAGGAATGCATCGTCTGGTTATAATGCTTTGGCCACAGGCATACTGTTATACTAGTGAAACTATTTCAGGCAGACAGAAAAACAACACGAAATGAAGCATTGGATCAGTCGGGCAATTAAACAGGGGCAGGGGGATGCCAACGAAAGAAAAATGAGTAACTCTGCTGCTGATGACATTTCAGAGTTTTATTCTTTATTTATTATCAAAAAGGAGTGTGTTTAAAAATGTATATGTGACCTTCTTAATCATAAATTTGAAAAGATATATAGCATCTCCTTTGCCTCTATGTGAGCTCTGCTCACACTGCCCCAGAAGGATATAAAAGGAAATCCGATAAGAGAGTTAACTTTAAAACTATAAATGAGTATGTATTGGAGACTTTGATATTTCCTTGGGGGCAGAGCTCCCAACCAATCTCATTCCACTCATGGTAAAATAATATGTAGAGGGTTGTCTTAGGCACAAATCATTGGTTTCCAAAGGAATAATAATAATAAAAAAGGCATTGCTGCTTTTATGAAAAAAATGACATTTTATACAAATGTTTGGGTAGCTCTGAACACCTGTGTTTAAAAAAAGAAAAAAGAAAAAAAGGAAGCTCTTCCAAACATATAGGCCTTTAAAAATTGGAAAGCTAACTGAGTTGTAAAAAATAAGATATGTGACATCCTTAGTATTGAGCTCATGGCTGATACTTAACTACATGTTCATGGTGATAATGATGCTATACCATAATATTAAAATGTAGAGACAGATGTTTTGGCAATGGGAAAACACAGCTACAAGGTAGAAATAGAGGGGGTGTATGTAGAAGGAAATAAAACACAAAACCACAATTTGAGGATTGATCTCTACTCTTTCAGAATTCCAAATTTAAGTATTAAAAATACTCCTCAGGCACACAGGAAAATTCCCATAGACAAACAGTTTAATTTACAAACTCCTCTCTTTTCTTCCTCAAGAGAAGGGGAAATCCAAACCTCTGAATAAGGCACACAAGATCCTCACACTATGGCCCGGGCTTTAACTCATCCTTGCCGTCTGCACACATCTCCTTTTAGGAAACATCAACTTCCTCCCTCCACACCATTCCTCAATATTCCTCTATTCCTTCATGTGTCCCCATTCTTCTCGAATGACCATCTCCTATTTATCCCTCAAAGCTCAATGTCATCTAAATGTCACATTCCTTTGAGGCTTCTCCCTACTCCTCTACACAGAATTATACTTTTCTCCTCTTGCTTGACTTATCTGTTGAACAACTATTTAATGAGCAAGTGCATGTTGTCAGTCTCTGCTAGATGTAAGCAGACCTTATCTTTTTTACCTTGACCCTCATGGAACACAGAGTCCAATGGCAAAACAGGCATTAAACAGATACATACAGAAATAAAGCTAAAATCATGAAGATAATGAAGACCAAGAAGAAATACCTGGAGCAATGAGAAAGTTAATACCTGGTTTGAACCCTGGCAGGAGATCAAGAGATCAGGGAGGGTTTCTGTGCCATGTCAGTTAAGTACTTGCCTAGCCAAATTGCAGGGATTCAACTCTTTCACTCACTAGGACAAGAACCTCTTGGGAGAAGAGCTTTTGACTCTTTGCACCTACTCCAATTTCTTGCTGAGTATCTAGCACAGCGCTCAATAAATTTGTTGCACAAATTTATATTTAAAAGTCTATGATTTGAAGTGCAGAAAAGATGAACACAAATTATAACCACTTTAAAAGTAGATACGTGCAAAGAAAGTTAAGGGAAAACCTGCATGATATTAGTTTGTGATCTGGAATATTTGTACCTAGAAATATTTTTGTTAATAATTTAGCATTTCCTTTTTGGAATGTTTGCAGAATTAATGGAATGTTCACAGAAGTCAGAGATTTTTTTTCTTCCTAAAGCTCACAGAATAGTCACAGCTATAGAATAATTTTTTTAAAAACTCATACAATAGCCACAGGACTCATGGGAAGGTCTTATAATTCATGGACTCCTCAGAGCCTTCAAGACTCAAGTACTTATGACTTTCTGAATTTGGGATTTTTTTTTCTAGTTGTTTTGAGATTCTTGACAATTGGGTCACACAATTTCGCCAGCAGGGGGTACCAAAAGCTGTTAAAAAGATAACTTGTGTAAGCCTGTTTATTCCTTTGCAGAGCTGAAGAATGTTTTGAGACATAGAAATCCGAAGTTTACTGCTTCTGACAGGTGAGAACGACGTGATGTGGCCATAGCTCTTGGCGTTTTTCTCTCTAACGGATCGCTCTGAGGTCTCTCCAACTTTTGCTTGTTAACTGAGCGAGGGGTAGGTGAAGGTGATGTGCCCATGATGGACCATGGGTCCTGTGATTTATTCTGAGCACTACCCTTTACAGGGAATACTGGCAGGTAGAATGACTGAAGGGAGGGGAATGAAGAGCTGTTAAAGGTGCTGAAATCATGCTATGAGACGAGGTATGTGTGGAGCATCCAGGGGTATTTCTCCTGACGAAGGAATACAAAGGAATGTTCTCTTCACACATCTGACAGCTGGGTCTGTGTGGCTCCAGGTGGCTGAATTAGGACCAGGTTGACTTGACACAAGGAAGATGTTTCTAGCAAAGCAGAATTGCTTAAGTCTTTTTGCCAAGTGCCTAATATCTATATTCCCCTTCTCCATTTTCCTTCTTAGGTAAACTTCTTTTCACCTTTTAAGGCCCAACCCAAATGCCCCCTACTTTCTGAAGTCTTTGCATCCTCCCCCAAATTTAGTAGTTTCTTTGTCCTTGCCCATTATTTTGTTAGACAAAATAGTTAACTTTGGCTGTTGGATGGAAGGAGACAAAGATGTGAAAAGCCAGATATAAATTCTGCCCTGTTTCGGCTTTGGCAAGTATTGCGCTCCCCGTCATTGGAGAAGCTCAAGTGGAGACTAGAATACCACTTAGAAAAGAGGTGGTGGAAAATTCCAGCTGGCTTCTGAAAAGCCCTAGAATCTGTTCTGGGCTGGGAAAAGGAGGACCCAACCAATTGTGGGGAGTAGGGGGTGGGAGTTCCACCTAGAGTTTTGGTTCCTGGATGTGTAGAGCCATGCCCACTCTCCTGGTGGGATACTGTTCAGGCACTCTCCCTCTCCCCATAGGGCTCTTTCCCTGGTCCATCCTCCACTGGTGTTTTGGCATAGACTTTCCTGGGAAACCACAAAGAATGGAACCCTGGAGCCAGAGAGAGATCTCAGCCATAGGAGGTGAACCAAAAAACATGAGTGAGGCCCTGCTCCTTTTAAAAGCTGGTACTGTATTCTCTGAAACTAGGATGCTCTGTGCTGACATGACTGGACCTCAAATTAAAGTTACTTGTCATAACTGGAAGGGAACTGTACCATTCTCTTATTTTCTACAAGAAACTGAGGCCAGGACAGAAGAGGCACTTAGCCAAGGCATATAGCATGTGGGTGGAAACCATAAGACACACACTGCACTCTGCCTGCCAGCTGAGGACACCTGCTCCAACATTCCTCTATTGTGCTTCTCAGGGATGAGATTCGAAGAACAAATTCCATCCTTGATACACATGACTCTGGTCTTTTACAAATGTAGGCAAACCATATTAATGTAAACCCCACTGACTCAAAATTACTATAATAGAGGAAAAATCTGTACTATATTACATAGGGATCAATAGTGTAAATGAGACTAAGGGTGTATGCAGGATTTAAAGGAGCACATACTGCTTTTCCTTATATCAGGAGGAGTACTGCATAGCAGTTAACGCACTGGCTTTGATGCCAGTCAGCCTGGCATGAAAACCTGGCTCCGTGTCAGACTAGCTGTGTGAGCTTTTGCAAGTTACTCATCCTTCTGCATGTAAGTTTCCTGTGTAAAACATAGGTTATAGTAGTACTTCCCTGAAAGAAGATTGTGAGGATTCAATGGCACATTGCTAGAGAAGCACTTTGCTCAAGGCATGCACACAGTAAGCACTCAATAAATGTTCTCTGGTATGATCTCTTTTAAATATCAAAAATCCACATTAGTTTAAATGACCTCATTATTTCATTAGACATGAATCCTTTAAAGTAGATGTCCTGAAGAGTGGTTTTTCTCTAAAAACATCCACTGATATATTCTGGAGTCGTGCCTTTCAACCTTGGCTGCACAAGTCATTTGGGAAGCTTTAAAAATTACTGATGAGAGTCTAATTTAATTGATCTGGGTGCAGCCTGGGCATCTGGGTTTTTTGAAGCTCTCCAGGTGATTATGATGTGCCACCAAGCTTGAGCACCACCAATGTAGAACAAGCGGTTCTCCATATCATCCCTGGACTGGCAGCATCAGCTTCACCTGGGAGTGTATTAGCACTGCAGTTTCTCTGGCCCAATCTGAGCTACTGAATCAGAACCTCCAGGAAATTGATAAGCCTTCCATGCAATTCTACTTCATGCCAAAGTTTGAGAACCACTGCTATAGATGGACACATTCTTTAGCTGGTCTAATTTAGTGAAGAATCCCTATCATGTTTCATTCGTGAAAATAGAAGACCAAGAGGTAAGAAACCCAGATGCTGGGTCCAGACCTCATATTCACAGTTACCATGAACACGCCCTTTCCCCTTTCTGAGTATTGATTTCTCTATGTTGCAGATTTGGCATCTAAGAACTGTGGCAAGAATTGATGCTTTAAAAATGATTGTTATGAGTTGAACTGTGCTCCACACACCCACCTGCTAGCTGCAGAAGATATGCTGAAGTCCTAACGTCTGGTACCCATGACTATGACCTTATTTGGACATAGGGTCTTTTCATATGCAATCAACTTAAGTCATTAGGGTGGCTCTTATTCCAAATTGGACAGAGAAACAAAGGAAAAATGCCACATGACAACAAGACAGAGACTGGAGTGATGAATTGCATGGGAGCACCAAGGGTTGATGAAACCACTAGATCCTAGGAAGAGGCAAGGAAAGACTCTACTTAGTCTCAGAAGAAGCATGACCCTTCCAATACCACCTTGATTTTGAACTTCTGGCCTCCAGAACAGTGACAGAATACATTTTGGTTGCTTTAAGTTACCTAGTTTGTGCTACTTTGATACAGCAGCCCAAAGGAACTAATAAAATGACCATAAAACATTAAGTCCTAAATTAATTATATGTATTTAATAAACATTTATATGCCATTTATCACATGCCAGGCACTAGTCAAGGCTTTTACAAATACAGTGTATTAAGTTATTTAATTTTCCTAACAAGTCTATGAGACTGGTAGTATTATTATTGCCATTTTACAGATTAAAGAGTGAGGCAGAGAGAGTTGAAGTAACTGATGAAAAATTGCCCATGCTTCCAGAGACAAAGCTGGCATTCAAACCCCAGCAGTTAGGCTTCTGATTGTTCTCTAAGATTCCTTATTATGTCAGGCTGAGCCAACGACCCACAACACATCTCTCCTTGTCCCAAAGCTTTCTCAACTGGTTCCCTTCCTACCCAGGCTAACATACACTCATACATATTTGTACACATGTGCACAGACACCTGCAGCCAGAATGCTCACATTCATATACACTCATGTCCTTCAGGCAATATACATCCTGTCTGCTCATTGCCTTTATTGGGTACCAATTCTGGGGTATAGCTGGTGGGGTCCTTCTTCTCCTACTCCTATCTCCTTAGCCCAGGGCTTCTTCATGTATCCACAGAATGTCAACATTATAGCAGCAGCAGACATCATCACAATTTAAAAGGCCAAAGGACCTTGGTCTTTCACCTCTATCCTTCTGCAGTCTTGATGTCCATATCTGTGCCTCTACCTGTCTTTCTCTGCTTCTTTCTTTTGCTTCTGGCTGCCTTTCTGGCCTGCATGGGCTCTCCTATCAATCACGCTGTTTCCACTAAGGACATAGCCAGACCCTCTTGGATCATTCTTTGGAGCTGGAAGGGAAACCAGAGCAGTAGAAGACCTAAGACAGATGTGAAGCCCCCTGTGGGGCACTTGTCCACATTGCTCCTTGGGTCTTGAAGCAAAGCCTATTGGGAACAGCATGGATTCTAGAGCCAGACTGCCTGAGTTCAAATCTTGGCTTCACCACCACATTAGCTGTGTAGTCTTGGGCAATTACTCAACCTCTCTATAATTCAGTTTCCTCATCAGTCAAATAGGGATAATTGTAGTGAATTTTCCTAACAATGCTTTGAGATAGATGCTCACTTACAAATATGAAAGTACTTATGCTAGGATCAGTCACTTACCAAGAAAGCTCTATATAAGTGTTTGTGAAACAACAGGCAATGAAAAGTGAACAAGTGCTTCAAAGCAGAGTGAGAACAGGATCCCCGACTCCAACAGTGAAAGCTGCCCTAAATGCTCTCAGCTTACTGAGTGCTGAAGCCTTGGGCTGAGCACATGGCCCCCCTGTTCTTAAAAATACCCATGGATCTTTGTTTCTGTGAGAGATCACTCAGTATTATAAACATGTTCTAGGATCTACAAGGAATTCAAATGTGCTGAAAAGAAAAAACCAACCCCCTTACAAAGTGGGCAAAAGATGTGAACAGACACTTCTCAAAAGAAGACATACGAGTGGCCAACAGATACATGAAGAAATGTTCAGCCTCACTAGTTATCAAGGAGATACAGATTAACACTACACTGAGATACCACCTAACTCCAGTCAGAATGGCCATTATCAATAACTCAAAAAATAACAGATGCTGGAGAGGATGTGGTGAAAAGGGAACACTTCTACACTGTTGGTGGGAGTATAAACTAGTGCAGCCTCTGTGGAAATCAGTGTGGGGATTCCTAAAAGCTCTAAAAATCGACCTTCCATATGGCCCTGAAATCCCCCTACTGGGAATATACCCTGAAGAACTCAAATCACTCTATAAAAAAGATACCTGCACATGTATGTTTATCGCAGCATTGTTCACAATAGCAAGAACCTGGAACCAACCATGCTGTCCATCAGAAGAAGACTGGATAAAAAAATGTGATATATATACACAATGGAATATTATGCAGTCATAAAAAAGAACAAAATCATGAATTTCGCAGCAACCTGGATGGAATTGGAGTTTATAATACTGAGTGATCTCTCACAGAAACAAAGATCTGAGTATCACATGTTTTCGCTCATAAGCGGATCTTGAAAAACTATCGTAATACTATAAGAAAAGGATTGACAGTGGCGGGAAACTCTGGGGGGGGGCCGGGAGGGAAAGGGAGGTGGGATTAATGGTAGTCAGTATCTGTCCGGGGACAGGGGGGGGCACACCTTATCAACAAGGATGCCTGTACAATACATGTTTGTATACCTAACCCTTAACTGTAACCCACAATTTTAAAATAAAAAATATGTTAAAAAAAACAAAACATGTTCTCACTCATAAGTGGACCTTGAACAACTATTGTAATACTGTAAGAAAAGGATTGACAGTGGCGGGAAATTATGGGGAGGGGCAGGGAGGTGGGATTAATGGTAGTCAATATCTGTCTGGGGACGGGGGGCACACCTCATTGACAAGGGTACCTGCACAATGCATATTTGTATACCTAACCCTTAACTGTACCCCATAATTTTAAAATTAAAAATATGTTTTAAAAAAAGAAAGAAATACCCATGGACTTTGGCCTTGTACTGAGTGAGTTCCAACCAGCTGTGTAATCATGATCAAGTTTCCATCTAGACAATGAGACTCAGTTTCCTCGTCTGTAGAATGGGATTTGGTACATCCTAGTTCATAGAATTACTGTGATGATTACAAATGATAAATGATAATAATTTCCTGGCATGTTTTTTGGAATATAAAGATACTCAACAAGTGCTAGTTCCTTTTCCCCCTTTCTCATCCCAGCAACCTGTATGATGTTATCCTGCCTTAATTTTAACTTTAATTTTGTGCTTGATTTGCTCCCCAAGGTTTGCTCCAGGGAACCAAAGTGCACATAGCAGGATGTTTAGTGGCATCCTCCTTGACCTCTTCCCTCTGGGTTCCAGTAGATCCCCCCACTCTTTGGTGTGACCATAAAATATGTCTCTAGACATTGCTAAATGCACCTAATGACGGTAACAGAATTGCCCCTACCACTAGTATGTACATGTGAAGGTAGTAGTTTAACATGTGGTAGATACTATCATGTGCTTGGTACATTGAAACCAGCTCTAATCTTCACAACAATACTACAATGATTTGTTTGTTTGCTTGCTTTACAGATAAGAAATCCAAGGCCCAGAAGGATGAATCCTAAATTCATAAAACAGGTAAAGGAAACAAGTGGGATTTGAGCCCAGCTCTTCAGCCTGCCAAGAGAATGCTTTCCCCCTTTCCCTACTCCACTGTTTCTGTTTCACAGCAAACGATCATTTACAGCCTCATAAATGTCCAACAATAAGGGACTGGTTCAGTAAATTATAGTGCATCCCCTGGATGGAATATTATGCAGCTATTAATATGATGAAGTGCCATTAAAAATGAAAACTATGTAATGACATGGAAAAATGCTAACTGGATTACATTAAGTTAAAAAAATGACAAAATAAAGCTATGTCTGCATTGTGATTACAACGAGGGGGAAATATATCTATGTGTGGATGGCTCCTGTGTTAGACTGGAAATATTAGGAATAATTTTCCTTTCTTTTTCGATATCCATTATTGTTATCAGAGTGTCTTTGCGATCTTTATTTCCAAGTGGTAGCAGAGTAATGATGAGATTCAAGATGGTAAATTTGCCATAGATCCTTCTTGCACCTGAATTTGTAGAATTAATGTGTCTCAAAGCCCTTTGACTATGGCGAGGGGTTGATATATACCCTTGCTTTCCCCCAGTTAGTGCTGTTGCATGTGTTTCTGAGACCAGGCCCCTCTCCCTGCACTGAGCAGCTTCTCCCAAACACAGCAAGCTGGAAGCACAGAAAAAAACGACTCTGAAGGCATTGGTGTGAGTCACTCTGGGAACCAGGGCTATTAGTAACATGCGGTCTTAGAGTAGCAGATGCAGCTGTCTGTCAAAGTGTACTGAGCGGTACACTGGTCTCATGCATTATGCATCAAGAGTGGCCTGGCACCCTGGCCTGGCCGTGCGGGAGAAGTCTTGCAAAAGAAACATCTGATGAACTGATTGGAATGTCAAAATGTCATTAAGGATAAATTAATGGATGTGTTACTTTGGCTGTAAGAGGCAGTGCCAGCAAGACAACAGACAGCCGGTGGGCTGTTCTCCAGTCCAAGACAGACGGCGTTTGCAATGGAGATTCATGGTCTTTATGCAACACGAGGTACTTTGCAGGGAGAAGAATAAACAGAAATGCTCCTGCACTTAAGCGCCGTAAAATCACAAGCATGAGATAAATTAATTAGTGTACACTAGGAAGGCGGCTGGTCTGTCTGCACTCCTGGGGAAAGCTAGAATGGATGGCACTGGGTTAGAGATGATGGGTTCCTACACCAGCCTCCTAAAGAAAGCAATTGAATTTAATGTGCAATCATAAACTACAGCTGATGGAAAGATAAGTCTGGTCTTTTTTTTTTTTTTCCAGGGATACTATTTCTGCCTACTGCTTTGAGCTCTTTGTGTCTGTGGGTCAAGTATCTTGGGGAATTGGAGAGAACTTGGAACTGGTCCTGCTTATAATATCACAGAGGGTTGTGATAGTCTCAACACATGGAGCAAATCTTGGGGAAGCCTGATCACTCCTGTGCCATCCTACACGGGGGTGGTCTATTCTCTTGTGATAGGCGGCTCACTACCTCGCTCACCTTCAACCCATTCCACTGTTAGATAAACATTGTTAGAAAGTTCTTTAGGCTTCCCTAGCATTTTCCTCCTTTTAACTTGACAACAACAACAAAAACAACAATGAGAATAGCCAATGCTTACTGAGTACTTGCTAGGTGCCAAGCTCTGGGCTCTGGCCAAGTTACCACCTTATCTTCTATTATCTCCACTTTATAGTTTAGGAAAATAAAAATCAGAGAGCATGAGACACAAGCTCAAGATCACACAGCTAGTACATGGTAGAGCCAACCTGAGCCCAGAGTTTGACATGTTAACTCACACCGTTCTAAAAGTTCTGTAACTGCCACTCATTGAATGGAGCCACATAGACTATGACAAGCCAAGACAGATGAAGATGAATATGGAACACATTTGGGGCACTTTGCTAGGCACCTGGCCTGGGTTATCCTAACTCATTTTTCATTCAAAAGCTCTTTTCCAGTGAGGAAAGTTATTATTTCTCCACCTGAGACTTCTCTTTCCTTATCTTTTTTAAAGTTCCATACTTCGTTTTCAAGATACAAAATAAGTTTCACGTTTACATATTAACAATGAACAATTAGAATACGAGTTTTTATAAAATAGTATCAACTGCAGCTGCACCAAAAAAAAAAAAGAAATATTCAGAAATAGGTCTACCAAAACATGTCTGGGACCTACGTGCCAAAAACTACAAAAGGACAATGAAAGAAATCAAAGAAGGCCCCTACAAATGAAGAGACACACATGTTGCTAGGCTGGAATACTCATATTGTTAAGAGGTCAAGTCTCATCAGATTGATCTACAGATTCAATGCAAGCCCAGTCAAAACTCAGCAGGATTTCTTGCAGATAACAAAGAGCTAAAATGCCATTGTACACTTATCTGAAAGAAAGAAATGGGTGGGGGAAGCCTCCAAATCTCAACTGTCCAGAACACATACCTGACACTTATTGTCATGCTAAATATAATCACCCAGGTGCATTTTTAAAATACAGGTTTTTCCTATATGTCTGCCATAGAGAATTTGAATAAAACTCTCCCAAGGCACAACTCTTTTTATAAGACATTACAAACAGAAACATGTTCAGGGACAAAAGCTGACTCAATAAAGTTAAAAGCAGGACTCAAGAGTCCAGCTTAAAAAACAACAATAAAAACAACCCCAACCCTATTTTCTCTTTTATCTTGGTCCTGTTTCTCCAATGCAGATGATAAATTTCATATCAATGGTAAAATGATGAATTGTTCTGCTCCTGTTTTAGCGACAGTGAGTATATTTAAAGGTATAAAGTGGTTGGTATGGGATTTTTTTGTTCATTTTTTTGTTTTTACTATTGTAATTTGGAGCAGTGATTATACACTTTCAGCTAAGGGCCAACTTTGGACCATTTCACTGAATATTCCACATGGATGCAGACCTGTAAAATGCCCCTTTTTGGGGGCAGAGGCTGTCATTTTGGCCATCTTTGCCACCATGTACAGAAAGTAGCCTTTTTCAGAATCCCTCCCACACCTACCTTCTAATTCATGATAAGAAGATGGCACTCATAACTGACATCTCTTTGTTCCTTGAGTTTCTTCCTTCATGTAGCCTGTGCTCTTGGTCAGTTTGGTGAACCTTTATTTCCTTACATTTAAATTGATATTTCCTTACTGGAATGAGTCAAAGATTTTATGAGACACCTATGTAAAAGTACTTGTCAAACTGTAAAACAGGCACACACAGAGTAGTATACAACATAAAATGTAATAATAACTACAACGTGCTGAGCCCCTACTATGTACCAGATATAATACTAAATGTGGCACATGTATTACAATATTTTATGTTGTCCTAGTAAACTCCTACAGCAACCTTCCAAATTCGGTATTCTTGTCCCCACTTTAAAGATGAGGAAACAGGCTCAGAGAAGTTTGCTTAGAAAGCACACGCATGTTGACTGCAGTACTATTCACAATAGCAAAAACATGGAACCAACCATGCTGCCCATTAAAAGTAGACTGAGCCGGGCTAGGTGGCTCAGCCTGTAATCCCGCGCCTTGGGAGGCTGAGGTGAGTGGATTGCCTGAGCCCGCGGGCTTGAGACCCGCCTGGGCAGGCAAAACCTCATCTCTACAATAAATCAAAAAACTAGCCGGGCGTGGTAGCGCGCGCCTGTAGTTCCAGCTACTTGGAAGGCTGAGGCGGAAGGATCGCCGGAGCCCAGCAGGTCGAGGCTGCGGTGGCCGGAAGCAGCCACTGCACTCCAGTCTGGGCGACGGAGTGAGATGCCAACTC
>CAUYQG010162602.1:0-51811 GCA_963574415.1 Tarsius wallacei
TTGGGAGGCTGAGGTAAGGGGATTGCCTGAGCCCACGGGTGTGAGACCAGCCTGGGCAATTTGGCCGAGACCTCATCTCTACAAAAAATCAAAAAATTAGCCGGGCATTGTGGTGCGTGCCTGCAGTTTCAGCTACTTGGAAGACTGAAGCGAAGGATCACCTGAGCCCAGCAAGTTGAGGCTGCGGTGGCCGGAAGCATGCCACTGCGCTCCAGCCTGGATGACAGAGTGAGACTCCAAAACACACACACACACACACACACACACACACACACACACACACACACACACATTGGTTCAACGTCAATTTTGCATATATTGCATATTGCATATCATTTTCTATTTGAAGAAAAAAGTAAAAAAAAAATTTTCTCGACATTTTGAACTCAGTTGAGCTGGCACCAGAGACGACAATGTGAAATGTACTACATTTTCTAATTTTCTTGTGCCAGAAGCCTTTTATTTGGCTTGTTGCCTATAAATCTCACTATTTTCCCCCAAATAAAGTTATTGTTATATAAATATGTCATACAACAAACAAAGCAATAACAAGCGATACAAAATGTACATGGGTCACAGCACTGATAGGCATTTTTGACTCAGAAAAATGGGCATTGCATTTAGTCTTTAAGTAACTTAGTTCAAATCAAGGGAACAGTCATTGTTACCACTTAGTTAAAATCTACGAGAAAGGAAGCCAGTAGATTAATAGATTTATAATTTTATTAATGGATCAATTTGAACTTTAAAAATGTATATTTTATACCATAGACATACTAAGTAAACAGTGCTTTTTGTTTTTGATTTTTTTCCGGAGTAGGGTCTTTCTGTTGCCCAGGCTGAAGTGCAGTGTCATAATGATAGCTAACTTCAACCTTGAACCCCTGGGTTAAATGATCCTCCCACCTCAGCCTCCCCAGTAGCTGGCACTACAGGAAAGCACCAAAACAACTATTTTAATGACAACAACAAAAAATTGCAGGGAGGGTCTCATTATGTTGCCCAAGCTGGTCTCAAACTCCTGGGTTCAAGTAATATTCCCACCTCAGCCTTCCAAAGTACTTGGATTACAAGTGTGAGCCACTCTGCTTGGCCAAAGTAAGCATTTTTAAGGGAAAAATGCAAAATGTTTCAAAATAAACCACTAATAAACTTCATGAGAATATATAGTGATTTTTAAATTTAAAATTGAACATGAACATTTTCCTTTTAGAGAAGATATTGTGAACATTGCCAATTGTTGGCATTTGACCTAAAATTGTGGAATTAAAGTGACTTCAGAGAACTTACAGTGTATTTTATATATAACCTAAAGTAAATATAAAGCAAAGATTTCAGCATGTATTCACTTAATCCTCTCAAGAGCACCATTATTTGGACCACATTTTTAGATTATAAAGTAGGGTTTTTTGGAAGTTACTTGCTCAAAAGTGCAAAGGTGTTAGAAATAGGATCTAGAACATCCCATTTTTTAATTCATTAACTTGTATGAAAAATCATTCATGTATGAAAAGTTATATATGAATATCTGTTATGTGTCAGATATACTATTTTGAACATGATAAATCTCACATACAATTCTTGCTCTTATGCAAATTATTATACTTTGCATTTTAAAATTAATATTGTGATGGAATGCTAGAAAGTGAAAGGCAGAGCTGTATTTATAATTGAAAAAAAAACTGGTGTAGTTTCAGTCAACAAAGGCCATGTTGAGGAAATGGCAGTGTATATTCTATGTACGATGTATTGAATTTTCCACAGCTATTCTAATTTTATGCATTGTGTTTTAGTGTAAGCCAAGATTTTCAAGGCGTAAGTCCTAATTTTGACTTCAGGAAATGAAGTTTCTTGCCCGCTGACTAATTTTTAAAAATCTGTGTAGATAGATTCAGAGAATATTTTACTAGTTTTATAAGACCCCTATTTTGACTAAATGTTTTTTCAAATAAAATGACTATTTCAACTTTCAGATTTGATAAATGAATTCAGTACAGCTTCAGGATACAAAATCAACAAACAAAAATTGGTAGCATTTCTAAACACCAGTAACAATCAAGCTGAAGCCAAATCAAGAACTTTATACCATTTACAAAAGCTACAAAAATAAAATAAAATATCTGGTAATATACATTACTTGACCTCAAATTATACTAGAAGGCTATAGTAACCAAAACAGCATGGTACAATTATAAAACTAGACACATAGATCAATTGAACAGAAAAGAGCCCACAAATAAAACCGCATTGCCCAGCTGACTATTGTTTGACAATGTTGACAAAGGCATACAATGGGGAAAGGACATCCTTTTCAATAAATGGTGCTGGAAAAATTGTTTAGCTATATGCAGAAGAATAAAACTGGACTCCTATCTTTCAGCATACAAAAATCAGCTCCAGATGGAATAAAGACTTAAATATAAGACCTGAGACTTTTAAAATACTAGAAAAAAAGCCTAGGAAAAACTCTTCTGGACATTGGTGGAGGCAAATAATTTATGACTAAGTCCTCAAAAGGACAAATAACAACAACAACAAAAATAGACAAATAGAAGTTAACTAAAAAGCTTCTGCACAGCAAATGAAATAATCAACAGAATAAAGAGACAACCTGCAGAACAGGAGAAAATATTTGCAAACTATGCATCCATTAGGTGCCTAATATTCAGAATTTGCAAGGAACTCAAACAACTCAATAACAACAAAACAAATAACCCTTTAGAAAATGGGTCAAGTATTTGAATAGACATTTTTCAAAAGAAGACATACAAATGGCCAACAAGCATATAAAAAAATGCTCAACATCATTAATCTTCAGAGAAATGCAAATTAAAACCACAATGAGATATCATTTTACACCAGTCAGAATGACTATTTTTAAAGAGTCAAAAAATAGCAGATGTTGGGGAGGAAGTGAAGAAAGGGAATGCTTATACACTGTTGGTGGAAATGTAAATTAGTACAACCTCTATGGAAAAAAAGTATGGAGATTTCTCAAAAAACTAAAAACAGAACTACCATTTTATCCAGCAATCTCACTAGTGTGTATCTACCCATGGGAAAAGAAATCATTATATTAAAAAAGAGATCTTCACCCATATATTTATTGCAGCACTATACACAATAGCAAAGATGTGGGATCAAGCTATGTGCTCATCAACGTATGATTAAATAAAGTAAATATGAAATGTGCACACACACACACTCACTAGAATACCATCCAGTTATTAAAAAAATCATGTCTTTTGACAACAACATGGATGAAACTGGAGGCCATTATCCTGAGTGAAACAACTCAGAAACAGAAAGCCAATGCCACATGCTTTTATTCATAAGTAGGAATAAATAATGCGTACATGTAGACATAGAATGTAGAATAATAGGCATTGGGAACTTGGATAATTGAGAGGACAAGAGGGAGGTAGAGAAATTACTCAATGAGTTCAATATGCAATGTTTGGCTGATGATTATACTAAAAGTCCAGACTTCAACCACTATTCAATATATCCATGTGCCATAACTATACTTGTACTCCTTACATTGATACAAATTTTTAGAAAATCAAAACTTCAAAATAGGGTTAAATTACAAATAATCTGCTCTTTCAGTGAGGTAAAGGTATTTTTGGCAGAGAATCGCTCAAGCTGTCTTATTGTTACTAAAACTATAATGTGTATGAGAGTAAGGTGAGGTTTAAAATGGAACAGTAGGAATGAGGCCAAGTTGTATGCATTTCAATAATAGATACAAGTTCAAAATGCACTGGAGTTTTCTACAATTTTCTCTCCATGTGAACTAACCAAGGTGGATCTAATCAAAACAATGTGTGTACTTAATATGCTGACAAGGATAGGAAAACTGGAAAGCACAGAAAGTTTGAATTTTAATCTTAGCTGTCATTTACTAGTTAAATAATTTAATTTCACTAAGCCTCAGTTTCTTATCGTCTAGAATGGAGATAATAGCACATAACTTTGTTGAGACAATTTCATGACATAATATGTGTGACCGCACTTTGAATATATGTAGTCTATATTTATATAGTATAAAATAAATCTCAAACATTAATAAAAATATTATGAAAACAATGACTTGGATACAAATTATAATAAATGTTTCTTGAAGACTCAAAATTGCAAATTACAAAGGTCTTTTATTTCCCCAATTTATTTTTTCATTCAGTGGGACTTAAAATAATTTCGTTCTAATTATATTACTGCATAAACTTTCATCAGCTTGAGAACTTCATCTTAGTTATATCTTACCTAAAGAATGGTAAGCTATTACTTTTTTAAAATTCTTACACATTGATATGAAACACTGCTATATCATTTTACATTCCAAAATTCTCAAAACACCTCAATCTCCATGCAACTTTTCAAACTATATAGGTCAGATTATCATAATGTGGAACTCTACAAGAATCATAATTTTGTTTTAACTATTCAGTATGAGAATCACACGTATGGCAACCATGTAGAACCACATTAAAATGACTATCAGAATTGCAGACAGGTGCACTGGCAGAGGACGATTCCTTACTTTCAACATTTAAGAATAATTCCCTTGCCAGAGTCTTTTTCCTAATGAGCTATATTGATAACGATGGGTTTCAAAAGAATAAGACTACTACAAAAATCAATGCATTAGTGGGATGAACATATGTTAACTTCCAAAAGCTATTGATAAAAAAGGAAAAGATAAAAAATATTGCCTGTTATACCATATGTCCTAACTCAAGAAAAACTGTAATGTGAATGTGTCCATGGAAAATAAAAAGCACTTCTATATACTTATATTTCAATTGGAGGGGGAAAAAGCATATAAAGAGAGCAGCATGATGAACAATATCAAAAGGAAAGGAACTATTATCTTTATATTTTGATAATTATAATTATCTTTATAATCTTCCTTCAAATTATTCATGTTTTCTTCAATAACTTTTAAGTGAATGTAATAATCTACTTTACTCTTCCTTTAGGTGGTGATTCTGCAGGCTAGTAGATTTAACTGTTTAGAAAGTAACACTGAAACATACTCAATTTGTTCTCTGCGATTCTAAGTACTTGTTTCTAGTTTGTTGGTTTGCCCTATGCAAAGCATCTGAGCAGGAACTGTGTCTTATGCCTGGATTTAATGAGTGTTTCATAAATTGAAGGAGGTATATTTGATACTTGCTGATAAAGTTTTAAAAAATCAAAAACAAAATGCAAACATGCACATAAGGCTTCTCTGGATTACAGCAGCAACTGCTCTTGCAGAACTTGTTGATCTATCCTTTCCAATTATATGAAAAACAAACTATCTCCATTCTGTGTCAGATTCCTTGAGTCTGCTTCAGGAATTTTCAGGCATCATAAAACTCTGCTGAATCACTTAACATTCTGCTTCGGTTTCTCCTTAAAGCATTTACTTTGTTTACTTTGCAGTGTTTGAATGCTTCAGCAGCTTTCATACCCTTATGTCACACTCTAGCCCCAAGCCAGACCCTGCCCAGTGTCCCACTGCAGTGAGTATCATTTATATGCAGATGAAATAGCTGCATTCTGGGCTCCATTGTTGATGACTCTACTTTGCCAAGAATTGCTTCTAGGAAATCCTGATTTAATATCTATCTTGACTACCTATGGTAAAACTGATTGTCTTTCATAGCCATAAAAGTTATTGCATGCTAACACTTCTCTGAAAAACATGAATCTGATTCTGTTTTTTCTGTACCTGTATTTGAGAACACAATTATAAGATCAAATGTTTGCATTGCTGAGTCTTAAAAATAAATGTTAACTTTCCACTTCACTCTGCCAATCTTGACTTGGCTGCTTACACTCTTAATATAATGAAATGTTAAGCCATTTTCTTTTTCAGAGAACTAAGATCTAAAAAGCTTATACTCCACTTCTTAGAAACAAAATGATGGTCTTAGATTTTCTTTTCTTGTAAAAAGGCACTGTTGAATAAGGTAAACTGGATTTAGGACATGTTGTGCTGTTAGAGGCATGTAGTTCTGAAAAGGAAAACATTCTGGACAGTCTAGCCTCATGTAAGATGATCAAGATGCCCAATTTTCAATGGGTCCCACCCAGAAAGAATCCTAGGTACCTGTACTGAAATAATCCAGTTTGCTAATTTTATTGGGTTTAAGGACCTGAATCCCTAGAATCATGGTGGTTCAACTAATGAGATATTTTCCTGGTAGAACAGGAACTAGATTTAATACAAGGCAGGGCTGCAAAATTACTGCCTGTGGGCAATGTTGAAGTCCATGTATTCAAATCTCTCAGCAAACTGAAATTTAGAAAGATTTAGAAAGATTCATGGCTAATTTCCAATCTTGACCAATTTTAAAAACGTGTTATTTTTTAAAAATGTCCTTTTCCTTCATGTATTTTGGAATGCATAAACAGTTCATTACATTATTATTTTTGTCTTTTCTTGACTATGAAGTACTAAATTCTTTTCTCAGTTTTATCTTTGAGTTATTTTATGTTTGTACCATATATAAATTATGGTTATCCAGGATTCTTTATTTCTTTGCACCAACAAACTATGTAACTACCTTAATAATATGTAATTAAATTCAAATTTCTTTCTATTGATTTTTAAAAGATTTCTCCTCACATATATTTCATAATTTTCTCTTATTTATACTCTTAAGCCTTTTTTATTTCTGTACATTTCTCCCACATTCAATATTTATACTTAACACTGGCTTCTTAACATTTAGTGTTCTAATAATTTTCAATAATATAGGGTCTTTTAAAGTGATAACATAATATTAATAATATAGTGGACATGCCACTCCTCTTCAGTATATCATTTCAGAAATTGACATAAACTTCACTACAATATATTTTTTCAGTTATTAATGTAAATATCACAAAATGTCAAGAGACTTCACAAGTGTCTACTCATAGAACTTGGTTTTGTTGGTTTTGGAGGAAAAAATGAAAGCAAAGCTTCTTTGTAAAAACCAGTTTTGCAACCTGTATCAATAGTTGGAAAAATACTCTTATTTTCATGAAGCATAGGCCAATCACTTCATGTTCCTAAATGAGAAATAATGTTAAAGATGTATACATAAACTTAGTTAAAAAGAGCTTGAATTCCCAGTAACAGTAATGTACAATTATACTAAGTCATACGATAATTATGTAAATGATAAAAATATTTCAAATAATTTTATATTATATGGGACAAAATTGTAAGTGAAGAATGTATGTCAACAATATAAATATATATGTGTATGAATATATATACATAGGAGATACACACATACACAAATATGAATCCAACATCTTCAGGAAGAAGAGTGGTAAGATGTTAAAAATGGACATATCTGGGTGGTAGATTGCAGAGGTTTATATTATCGTTATCTGTTTATATTTTTCATATTTTCTATGGGCACATATTATGCTTATAAGTAAAAGTCAAGTTCAATTTTAGACACACAAAAATCTCTATCCTTTTTTGTAGAATAAGAATATAAAAGTCGGACCTTCTCAATATCTTCTCTCACATGAGAGGTAATATTTTTCTAAAATGTCTATTTGTACAAGTAGCTACACCAGAAGTATAAATGCTAGTCTCCTTTATTCCAAAGTCACTCCCTGGGAATGAATCAAACAAAAAGAGATGTTTCCTGAACTCTTACAAAGAGCCAGGTGCTATTTAGTGCACCATCAAAGCATTGAATGAATCCCAGCGGCCCCAGATCAAGGCAGCATGTGGGCCATCAACTCCACAGGCACTTGCTAAGCAGCCTCTCTGTGCACTCTTAAAGTGCGCCTAGGAAACTTTTCTGGTGGAAGCTGATTAGGCTACTTATGTGGCCGACAGGCAATTCCCCTGACTTCAATAGCAAAAATAAAGGGCAGATAAAGGAACTTACCTCCCTTTTGTACCCAGTGGGTAAAACAATCTCAAATTGAACAATTGGATTATTTAGCTCTAATATTACTTTAGTATGCACTACATTTTTTAAAATAAAGATATTGAATTTAAAATCATAAAATCTTAAACTTTCAGGAGATTTTTTACAAACCATTTTGGACATCTAAGTCTCACATTTTAAGTCCATAGAAATGATATAGAGATACTGTTCAAATGAATTTCCTGGGCTCCACTTTCAGAAATTCTGATTTGACTCTAGGAATTTATACTGTAAATAGCATCTCCAGTGTAACTAGGATTCAGGTAGCCCATGGAACACACTTTTGTGGGTTTGAGTAAATGATTCTCTTACCTGTAAAATCTCTTGAAAACACAATTAACAAACGCTTTTATTTTCAAAGAAGAAGGAAAAAAATAATCATTAGCAACTTTAAGCTTACATATACATCTTTGGGTGGTATCTATTTTATATACCCACATCATTTCTTTCTTATGTACACATAATATTCTTTCTTATGTACGTCTTTCTTATGCATATCCAGTGTGATAAAATGAAACGTAGAAATCACAACAAAACAAAATTATTCAAGCAGATAAGAGAAATAGAGCCAGCATTATCAACTTCAATAAGCCATCATTACTTTTTTAAGAAACATTATATGGTTTTATAATCCCATTAAAAAGTGAACAAAGGACATAGCCTAGCCGCTTCTCAAAGGTCAACATGCAAGCAGCCAATGAACATATGAAAAAAATGCTTAGCATCACTAATCATTAAAGAAATGCAAATCAAAACTATGATAAGATACCATCACACACCTGTCAGGATAGCTATCATTAAAAAGTCAAAAAAACAACAGATGTTGGGGAGGCTGGGGAGAAAAGGAAACACTTCTGCATTGTTGGTGGAAATGTAAGCTAGTTCACTCTTTGTGCAAAGCAGTTTGGAGATTTCCCAGAGAACTAAAAATAGAGCTGCCGTTCAACCCAGCAATCCTACTCCTGGGAATATAACCAGAGGAACACAGATCACTCTACTAAAAAGACACCTGAATGCATGTGTTTATTGCAGCACTATTCACAATAGCACAAAACATGAAACCAGTCCAGATGCTCATCAAAGGTGACTAGATAAAGAAAATGTGATGCATATACATGATGGAATACTATGAAGCCATAAAGAACAAAATCATGCCCTTCGCAGCATACTTGCACCTGAAGACCATCATTCTAAGTGAATTACTATTAAAAGCAAAAAACTGAATTTCACATGTTCTCACTCAAAAGTGGGCATTAAATATCAGGCACATGAGCACAAGAATGGGAACAACAGACACTGGGAACTGCTAAAGGAGGGAAGGGGGAGGGGTGAGGGATTAAAAACCACTCACTGGGTACCATGTCCACTACTGAGGGAGAGAGGGCTTGTTAGAAGCACAAACCTTGCTTTCATGCAATATATTTATGTAGCAAATTTCACATGTGCCCCACGAATCTTCTATTATAAATTTTGAAAAGGGAATCAAGAAGCTCGATTGATTTACAAAACATTGAAAGCAGAGGAAATTTACCCACCAGGCACTGCAGGTATAGTGCCAACAGCCCTCAATATTTTTAATATTCCATGAACCTTATTAATTTATACTAACATTAGGAGAACAATTGAACTTTTAAGGAGAGGAAAGTGTTTTAATGTATATCAGTAACATATTTGTCTTTATATCAACTCAAACATAATCTATAATTTTTAAAGAACCATGAGTACAAATTCTCTTAGGGTGCTCACTGCTCTAGGTATCTAGATTTGCTCTTATTCAATAGTCTCACACCTTGACAGCCATTTAATTCTGTCCTTGCCAATCCTGGGTTCTTAAAGCCTCTTCACCATATGTCTTTGTGATTCCAAACAGTCAGTCCCAGCTGATTGACATCTCTAAAAACATGTGTGAAATAACTAACTTAGGGCTTCAAATGGCCTGTCCTGAATTCTCAATACTCTTTGTCAATCACTACCACTAGCAGTAATCCTTAAACTTACGTGCTGTTTTTCAAATTCCTAATACTTTCCTGGTCCCTTCTTCTCTGCAGACAATTTTCCATTATGAAGGTTTATATTTGGGCCCCTTCCTATGCACAGTCTCTATAGCATTACCTTTCCCTTTTTTTTTCCTTTGTCCCTTTCTTCCTTCTTAGCTCTAAGAGAAAAGAAAAAGTCACCCTACTGTTTGAAAACATTCCTCTATTTTAAAATGTGTGTCTCCATAATTACGAATTACTCTTATTGTCATATCTATCTCCTTCTTGATCATTTTACATTTTTATGTGCTATTGGCAGTTCTAACTCATTTTTAAAATCGCTCCTTTCTTATATCCTAGTATACTCCCGAAGACCTATGTTTGGGTTCTCACTCTGCTTCTCTGCCTACATGAAAGAATGATCTTGTGCCTGGTAAATTTATTATATTTACATTTTATTCAAATAATATTCATCACATCTCTTCACCATTCACCCCAAAATTAACCCATTAATGTCTCTTTTTTGATATCTCTGCTGAGGATCAAATCCCTGGGTCATTTCTGATTTCTGTTTTTTCTTCCCTATATATATGTAATAATTTTCCAAGTCTGGAAGATTTCACATTTGCAATATATCTCTTATATTTTTATTAATTTAATATTATCATGAAATACTAGCATATTTCTTCTTCCAGTTTCTAATTTCTGATCTACTGTATATAAACAACTAGAAATAATTTTCACTGATTATTTGTTCAAAAGGTTTCAATGGCTCGCTTTTCCATTAGTTGTCTATATTACCTCAACCTTGGAATTTTATGTTTACATGTGACTATCATTATTATCATTAGAGACATGAATGCCAAGTAGTTATGTGTACCATCGTGGGGTAGAACCTAATAACACAGAGGTAACATGCTAATTGCTATTGTGTGTCAAACATATATAAAATCAGAGTTAGCAGATCTACATAAATTTCCAAAGTTATTTTTTACACACAAAGCATAAGAAAAGTTTTACCCTTAATTTGCTGGTAAAGATCTAGGACAAAGTGATGTATGTTAAGTAACGTAAATAGATACACACAGATTCTAAGTCTACACCTATTTTCATTTCATCTTAGATGTGGTTTACTCTTATAGGATCACTGCATATTGTTTAATCCTTCAGTAAAGTGATCTTTCTGATTTGTTAAGGTGATTGAATCCCCATTAGTAGGAGTTCCTAGAATAAAGAATCATGCATTCTATTATTTTTTACCACCATGCCTGACAAAAGTTTTGGCACATAGAAAGAATGCAAAAAATGTTTTTTAATGAATTAAATAGGTGTAATTTTCTTTTACTGACAAGTTGAACTTAAATCTTCAAAGACCTGAGGAAATTACAACTTTATAAAAACACATACATTCAAGTTAGTAGAGTCATTATGAAAAACAGTATAAATCTTTCCCAAAAAGCTAAAACTAGAATAACCATATGATCAAGCAATCCCACTAGTGGGTATATACAAAAAGAAAGGAAATCAATTTGTCAAAGAAGTATCTGCATTTCCATGTTTAATACAACATTATTAAAAATACCCAAGAAATAAAATTAGCCTAAATGCCCAACAACAGATGAATGGATAAAAAAATTTGATAGCTATACACAGTGAAATACTATTCAGTCATAGAAAAAGAATGAAATTCTGTCATTAGCAGCAACATGGAAGTTTGGATAACATTATGTTACGTGAAATAAGCCAGGCCTAGGCAGATAAATACTGCATGTTCTCAGTCATATGTAGCAACTTAAAAAGTTGATATACAAGTAGGGAATAGAAGACTGATTACTAAAGCAGGAAAGGTAGAAGGGAGGAAGACATAGTCAGAGGTTGGTTGTCAGTTACAAAAGTATAGCTAGATAGAAGGAATATATTCAGGTGTTCTATAGCACTATAGGGTAATGATAATTAACAATGCATTGTATATTCTCAAATAGCTAGAAGAGCAGATTTTGAATGTTACAACACACACAGAAAATAATAAATATCTGATGTGATGGATATGCTAATTTATGTGACTTGATCATTAAACATTGTATACATGTATTGAAATATCACACCATTTCCTATAATATGTACAATTATTATTTCCCAATTAAAAGTAATAATGAAAGCAAAAAAGTTTTAAAAAATGAAATCATTTATTTCAGTAATCTTATTTGAAAGATAAAAATAAGGACTAAGATCATAGAAATAATTAACAGAGTTGGTTTTTGTTCTGGTGTTTCTCACTTTTTTCCCTTCATTTTCTATTTTTAAATTTTTTTGTGTTTTTTTCATTTTCTAACACAATTTTACCACATATTAAATATTTAAATGTTTCTGAACAAAATTAGAGAAATTATAAAGCTAATTTAAGAGAGGAACATAAGGACCATTGATTCATAGAAAATTGGGGACGTAATTTAACTATTTGAAGCTGTGTATCCCAAACTTAGATGTTCATTATTATTATTCTATAAATTCCGTGAGTACAGAAACTTTATAATTTTTATATCCACCCCTTTCTGTGCCTTGATTTATGAACAAATACAGCATACATACATAAAAATGCATACTTTTAATAATTATGTAAAAGTGCCTACCGCATGCCCAGTACTGTTCTAGATACTAGGGATATACCAGCAAAGTAGAAAAAAAAGAACCCTTCATAAAGCTTACATAATAACTGGTAGAAATATAAAATATACACATATGAGTATCTACAGAGAGAGGATTCAGATGGTGATAAGTGCTATGCATAAAATTAATTAGAGAAGGAAGTGAGAGGGTATGTGGGAGTTGGATAATACAATTTTAAATAAAGAAATCATAACAGACCTTCCTGAAAAGTTCTTCCTTTAAAAGTTATTTGTGCAAAGTCTTTGAGTATGTATGCTAGACATCTAGATATCTAATGATAGATAATTCTGGGCAGGAGGAAAAGGAGACGCAGAAGACCTAAGGCAGATTCAGGTACACACCTGACACTTCTGAGGAACAGAAGGCCAGCCTCAAAGTAATAGAGTAAGATGTGGGTTAAGGAGTAGAAAATGAGGTCAGAGAGGGAGTGTTAGAGTACTGACCATGTAATATCTTGGGGGCCTTTGTCTTTTTTCAGATTGAAATGAAAACCAAGTAACAGTTTTAAGCAGAGTTGTAGGGTGATCTAAATCGCATTCTAAAAGATGTCTCAGACTGCTAGATGGGTGTATGAAATCTAGGGGAACAGGAGTAGTGGCATGGAAAAGGAAGACAAAAACCAGAAAACCCGTTAGGAGAGATCAGTGCAATATTTCAAGTGAGAAATGAAATATAGTAGTTTCCCAAAGTAGAAGCAGTGGAGGGATGAGAGAATGTCTTGTTCTAGATTTTGTTTTAGGTAGAGCCAAAAATTTGCTAAGTTATTAGACATGGATTGTGAGAGGAAAAAAAGGGAATCAGAAATAATATAAAAGATTTTAGCCTACATAACTCAATTTTGATGATGTTGAACATTGTAAAAGAAGTAGATTTGAGAAGTGCCAAGAAGTCAGTTGTGTACATGGTACTAGATACATGCATACTAGATATCCAAGTGTAATTGTCACCTCTGCAGGTAAATGTATGAGCATGGTGTTCAGGAAAGAGGTCCAGGTTGAAGACACACATTTATCAAAAATCACTGTACAGATAATATTTAATTTTGTGAGACCAGTTGAAAACATCAACACAGTGAGTATAGATAGAAAAGAGAAATGGGCAAGAAGTAGTAAGCTCAAGAGCTGAAGAACAAAGAAACTGAGAGAGTGCAGTCAGTGGGGCAGGAAGCAAGCTAGAAGATATTGCAGTTTTGGAAGACAAGTGAAAAGAAATATTTGAAAAAGACAAAAATGATTATCTGTTTCAAATGCTGAAGTTAAGTAAGATAGGTTTGATAAATGGCAAGTAAATTTTACGATGTGTTGGTCATAAGCAGCCTTTAAAAGAGCCGTTTCAGAGAGGTGGTTAAGAAAAGAACCTGGTGAAAGAGTTTTAGGAGAAAATAAAGAGAAGCTGAAGTCGGCAGGTAGCAAAACTCACAAGGAGTTCTGTTTTCAAGGGAAACAAAAAAAGTCTTGTATTATTAAGCATATGGGTTTAAGCGAGAAAGAGAAAGAGGGTTGTAGTATTTTTAAAATATTATGGGGAAATTTCACAACAAATTGTCTTCTGATTTTCAGATATTCCATACATTATATATATAAGTTCTTAAATAGAAATAATAAGGTCAAGATACACATTAGAAATAATAATGGATAGTTTTTCTGGGTCATGGAAATTTTCTCTTGAGCAAGATGAATTTACTAAAAGTATACAGAACTACAAAAATTTTATATATTTACTTTGGAAAATATTTTTTAAAGATAGTTTATGAAATACCTGTTATTCAGTATGCAAATTCTAACCTAGATATCTAGGTGGGCAATTGATTTACTAAAAGGTCATATTTAATGATATATATTGATAATTCAGTATTAAGCAACTAAGATGTAGGAATGAGTGTGTTGTACTCATATATAACTCAAGTTCTCACATTCTGGTAAGTTAATAATTTTAGTTATAAAGAAAATACTAAAAATTTGAAGACAATGAGTTGTAATATGATGAGAAATTAAGATATTTTGGTTTGTAACTAATCAGAATCACAGAAATATATATCACACAAAATAATTAATATTTTCAAAATAAAACTTTCAGTAGAGAAAATAAATAATATACAGTTTGTTCCATTACCTCTAATACCCATTTATCATTCTAGAAGTTAAAGAGAAAGTGAGAATTGAAAGAAAATATCTTTCTAAATACTGGTTTCTAATTACTATACTGGGGCCTTTAATAGCTTATAAGCCTTATTGCACTTACTAAATAACTTATTAGTATCCAGTTACTCTGTCACTCAAGAAAATTAAATATGATAAGAAAAAATTATACTACATCTATATATTAAATATACATCAACAACTTAGTAATCGAGCAAAAATGAATGACTACATAAGAATAAAACCTTACAAACATTTTTATGCGACTCCCTTTCATCTCTGTGTTCCATCCTTTGCTCTTTGTCTTGGAAGAAGTGCTATCAGGAAGATGTTTGGAGAGAGGCTAATGTTATTTTCTCAAATGATCTCCTCAAGTGGGGCCCTGAAGGAAAGATTCAAGCTAAAAGACTCTATTAAATATTCCCTAGGAAAATAATATGGTTATTCTTGAAATGCTGTAAAGGAAAGAACTATAGTAAATCTGATTTAGAGAGGACAATTAAGTTAGAATTATTCAGTTCCAAGAAGTGGCTAAAGAAATATAGTCTATAAATGTAACAGCTTGTTACCAACAAATCACTCCGTCATATCACAAGTGTATGACCTAGAAACTTATAGCTTCAGTAAACTCAGGAACCTGTGTATTTACTGCTGTTGCTTATTTGACTATGTGATTGAGATTGAGCATCAGAATAGTCTGCCCATAAGAAGATGTATGTCAAATTACTATACAGATTAAACTAATAAATTTATGGGAAGCATAAAATAAGAATTATGCAATTCTATTAACTGAATGAATAATGAAACCTTAGGAAATATTTTAAGTAAATTGCCATATCATATTCATTCTGAGTGTTGGAAAAATATGCATTGAAATTCATTGGTCTAAAATAAGGCATTGCTCATATTCTTTAAGAGATTAACTCATTCACACTTGGATTTCTGTTTGATAACTTTAAATGCTAAACATACAGCTGTTTTTAGTTGTGCAGCAACAAATCTAGATTCATTCGGGACATTTCTGATGTCAATTACTAGGTTATATTTCCATACTAATAAGAATTAAGCTATGTGTTCTGATTTTTTATTTGGAAAATATGGCCATCATATTGCCAGATCTCTTCATAAGAGAGAAGGGAATTAAAGTGGTTATTTTAGAACAAAGATTCTTTGCTATATATGTAACCAAAAGCAAGAAAAAGAAAGAGATAGAAGGATCTGGATAGAGCGGTAATTTAAGAGATTTGATTTTTTTAAAGCCATTAACATTTTAACAAAATAAACAAAGTACATTGTGTCAGTCTTCTGTATTCATGGGTTCCGCATCCATAAATTTAACCAACAAGAGCAACAATATTAAAAAAACAAATGGGGGGGTAGCTATCTCTATACTGCACATTTACAAATGTTTTTGCTTTCTTGTCATTATTTCCTAAAAAAAAAGTATTACAACTATTTACATAATATTTACATTGTATTAGGTATCATAGGCAGTCTAGAGATTATTTAAAAGCATATGGGAGTCATATGCAAATACTATGCCACTTTTATAAGAGGTACTTAAGAACCTGAGAATAGTATTATCACTAGTGATCCTGAAATCAATCCCCCATTGTCAAGGGATGACTTGACATCTTGGAGATTTTATTCTCCAAAACGTCAGACAAATGCATGATCCACTTATTTCCAAAATCAATGCTAATAGTAGTAGTTTTTAAAGACTGTGTTTGTAATCTGAAGACAAATTCATCCCGGTTTTGTCCTGAAAATCCTGTCTTTGGAAACCCTTTGGTCCAGGAAAAACTGGAAATCTTGGCATGTGTTGGTAGTCTCAATAACTTTTCATTTAATTAATTAGTGGTTATAAAGTAGGATTAAAATTGGGATGATTCAAAACAAAAACCAAGCATACTTTGTCCATTAACATAAGAAATAATAAATCAAAAACATTTACTGAATCACACTGGTGAAATGCAGTAATACAACTTTCAGGGATGCTCACTAATTTAATATTCTTTTCTAGACATACTATTTTGTTATAGTCCCAACAGAACTACAGTTCAAAATTAAGTCACTTTTAGTTCAAACCTCTGTAACAGAGGTTTTTACTTTGCTTCTTTTTCTATTTGTTCTGTTTGGTAACCTCACAAATTTTGACTTCATCATGAACTCTATTTATAAAAACAATAGATTGAGCACATGTTAACACCCTATCAAAGTACATAATATCTTCCAATACTTCCTTTTTCCCAGTTTGCTTCAACTGTAGCTATACCAAAAGAAAATCGTGACTAGTGATGTCTAGGCACCCAGTAGACAAGACCATTTTTTGCATTCCCTCCAGTTACTCTTTATTACTTTCTTCCAGAATTATAATAAGATTACTTCTATGGCCTGAAATTGATACCTTCGCCAAATTATATTATCTGACTGTAAACACTTGACTATTCAATTCTCATATTAAAATTACCTAGACCATCCCTCCAATAAATGCCAATCCAATAAATGCCTAACCATTCCTCCAATAAATGCCAATCCATCATTTATCAAACGTTCCAAGATGACAGTTTTCTGGAGAATAATTGTTCATTTAAATATTCTGAAACTTTATAACAATTTAAAGAGAGTAGATAATGCATAAAACAGTGATAGCAAAGTTAAAATAATGGTAACATATAAGTCAACAAGAAGATAAGATTTATGGGTACCAAGATGATGACTGTAAGTCTCTTCAAGCTGGGAGTTTTATCTGATACATATTGGATATACACTTTACCTAATTGAGCACTTGTTTGAATATCTCTATTAATCTGTAGTAACCTACAAATGCTCACATTTCTAAACAATTGAGTTTTTGTTTGTTTGTTTGTTTTCATTGGAGTCTCACTCTGTTGCCCAAACTGGAGTGCAGTGGCCGCTCCTGGCCACCACAGCCTCGACCTGCTGGGCTCCGGCGATCCTTCCACCTCAGCCTTCCAAGTAGCTGGAACTATAGGCACGCGCTACCACGCCCGGCTAATTTTTTGATTTATTGTAGAGATGAGGTCTTGCCAAGTTGCCCAGGCGGGTCTTGAACCCGCGGGCTCAGGCAATTCACTCACCTCCGTCTCCCAAAGCGTGGGATTACAGGCTGAGCCACAGAACTCGGCCAACAATTGAGATTTTAGGTGTACATTTTATTTAACCCAATAGATGTGTGTTTTCTTCTTTAGCAGTGACACTGAAACAAATTAAAACAAATTCTAATACATTACTGAAGTAAAATTCATTTCTTGTTTGTCTTTGTATTTAAAATATATAAAATACCCCTATGTCTCTATACAATGTTTTATTTCTATTGTAAAGTAATTAAACTTAAATATTTAAGACTATAATATCATAAAGTACCAATAAAATTCACAAACCATAAAATCTAAGTTCATTTTATATAAATCAGTTCATTTCAAAAATCGCATACAAAAAATATTTTACCTTATCTATGTTATATTTTTAAATGTTTAAATATAGACTCACAAATACTAATCAACACTGATAAAGTAATGTCTTTTTGCCAAAACATTTTGGTAACTAGACATCAGGAAGAGGAATTTAAATTTTTTAAATTTTTAAAATAAACACATAGAATTATATGGTAGTCAATACCAAACAAAAATCAAGTATGTACATCAGCAATATGAAAACAGCATCACAATATTCTATACATAATACATTATATTGAAGAATGTATTATTAGTACAGAAATCTATATGCTTAAATCTTACATATTTTGACTACACCACCATAGCTATCAAATATAAGAGGCTAGTGAATACACTACTTGTTTTCTGGTTTATTATAACAAACAATGGTTCAACTATGAATAGTAGAAGATTCCTGTGAGAACACAACCACATGTTATGATTTATATTCCCCAATTTAGGAAGGTATATTTAAAGGTATATTGATATTTAGAATAACTATTTTGGTTTTCCAGTTTTTCTTTAGCAATCTCAAAATTCACTTTTCTACACAACCATTTGGACAGTTCATGTGTTAATTGAGAAAATGATCAACGATATATTTGGAATTTTAAAATATTTGTTTACATGTGGGAGGATAAAGGAAAATATATTTATATATGTGTGTGTGTCTGTGTGTGTGTGTGTGTATGTATATATGTATATATATATATATATTTTTTTTTTTTTTTGAGATGGTCTTGCTCTGTTGCCCAGGCTGGAGTGCAGTGGTATGATCATGACTCACAGCAGCTTTGACCTCCTGGGCTCAAGCAATCCTTCCACATCTGCCTCCTGAGTAATTGGGACTACGGCGTGCACCATCATGCCCAGCTAATTTTTTAAAAAAATTTTTGTGGAGATGCATTCTCACTAGGTTGCCTAGGCTTGTCTCAAAACTCCTGAGTGCAAGTGATCCTCTCAGCTCAGTCTCCTGAAGTGCTGGGAGTCCAAGCGTGCGCCACTGTGCTCTGCCAATAATTTTATAAAACACAGCATCAGTAAAGTAATTTTTTCCAGATAGGGACAGTTCTGATGATTTTCAATACTAGTGGGACATTTTCTGAATGTCAGAATTCTTCTATCACTCCTCCACCTAACATATTCTAGAAAAGGTGTAAGTAGGTCAGGTTATTTTACAATATATGAACTTCATTATATCTTCTCTGTGGTAACCATACCTAGGCATTTGGTCTTTGTGACTATGACAAACTATTACTACATATGTCATTTTAGTATCTAAGTTCAACATAAATTTATGACTAGTTGATGTGTATGTAAAACAGGTGCTAATTTAACATTATTAGTGGATAAATTAAACTGAAGTTACTCTTGAGAGATTTAAGAAAAATAGAAACACCTATGGTAACAGTAAAAATAAGTTTTATTATATTCACATTTGCTAGCATTTGCCATCCCATTATATGTGTCACTGGTAGTGTTTAAAAATGTCACTATCCATAAAATCATTCATAGCACCATTGAAAATACATTTTGTTCTATTTTGTTATTATAGGAGTAAGAATTAATTTCACAAAATGGATTGAGAAGAAAAAATACAAATTAATCTTGGAACACCATAACTTGGAATGCTATAAAAAGAGTAAAAAAATTTACTCTTACACCAAGAGTAAAGCCATCCACTGTTGACTGAAAGCAACTCTATGAAAGAGCACAGAGAAATATGAAAAAGGCAGACACTGAATTTTAAAGGAGAGATTTTGCTAACATACTGTATCAGAAACAAAGCACTTAAACAATAGAGCTAAACTTTTCCACCCACAACATATGACAAGGGACACACCCCCGAAACTGGAATTTATTTATTAAAAATTGTGTATTTATTTTTACATGTTTAAACTTCAGTCACTTTTAAAGTACTCTCTGTTTGATGCAATACGCCTATCAAGATGCTTTTTCCACTGCTCAAAACAGTTTTTGAACCCATCAATTTTGAAGTCTTTTAGTGCTTCTGCCGTTTTTTGTATAACCTGTTCCACATCTGCAAAATGTTTCCCTTTGAAGACTTTTTTTCAAAAATCACTCAGGGTAAGATGTTGAACAACGAAAGTGGGGCCTGAGGGTCAAGCCTTTTTTGGACAAAAACTGCTGAATACTAAAGCCTAGTATGGGCAGATAACGCTTGTAAAATCATCCATCATGAAATGGACAAAGGTGTTAAAAGAACCCCCCCCAACCAAAAAAAAAAAAAATTCACTGAAGCTGAATGCAGCCTCTCTCAAAATGCTAGCTGGTACACTGATGTTGATGGGTTCATTTACCTAGCGGGGGAAGCCTGTATTTCAAGGGGCCCACCATCTAATAATTCAGTTTTTGGTTGTTGTTGTTGCTTGCTTGTTTTGCTTGTTTGTTTGGTCGCCCTTCATAGATTACCGATTTAAAACAAATATTTAACTTTGGTATTCTAAGGAAAGTATATAAGGAAAACTATCTAGTTGTCCTTAGAGTAAATTTTATCAAGCATTATCTTGAGATAGTCACATACCTGCCATTTTTTTTTTGCAAATAATATAACTAACTATCACTGAAAAATATAACAAGTGTGTTTGGGAAAAGCTACTTTCAAGTAGAGAAAAATGTGACATGTTGAACTAGAATAATTCTTGAGGAGAGCTGACAGTTGATGGCTGCTTATATGTGTTTGTCCAGGTATAGAATTACTTCTGTTTTGGATACTTTTCCCACCTACTATGGAAAATATCACATTTTCCCCTCATTCTGCTAGCTTTAAGACAGGACTTATTCTTATAATTTCATGTTTGCAAGATGATAATTCCATGCATAACTTATGCAAAAATATGTTTCATGCCAGTCTTATTCCAGGATTTTCTTAAATATTTGATGAGTCAATGAAATTCCAAAAGCATGCCAATTAATATCTCTTCAAAAAGAAAATACCATCACCATCCCTACCACCTTATTCAATAACAATGAGACTCCAACCCTGTTACAAATAAAAAAATTAATAGATTGTCTTGGGAAAATAAATTTATTAATTTTACAATTATATGCAATTATTATTGCTTATAATTGTATATATGCAGAAATCAATTTATATAATTTTATTTGGCAATATCAGTTATATGTCACAAATAATGAAAAAGGTAGGAAAAGTTTATTTACTTGTCCATAAGTTCCTTGAGCATATGACCACAATATTATTTCCAGTTCCTTGTACAGTTTCTGTTGAGTAAATAAATGAATTAAAAAATGCTAACTTGCATATAAGCCCTGTTTAAAAAAACAATTTGTAAACCATATTGTTTAGTATACAAGTCAGATTTTTCCCAAAGAATAAATGAAGTTTATAAATGGTAAGGATTTAGGTCCTCTCACGAAACTCCATGAAAGCCCTTCATATAACTTATGTGCAGGTCTGTACTAGTAATTCAATAGTTACTGATCAACACTTACTGTTCTCTGTATCTTTGTACCTTATCATTATTATGTCTTTCCTGCTGCCACAAATAATATGATACCTAAAAATAACAGGCACACTTGAAATATATCAATTAATCAATTATTCCTCAGGGAAAATCAAATCAGATTTTAAGTCAAAATGATGTTTCTGTCATTAGAATAAGATCTCAATTTCTCTGCTTCTGATCTCTTCCACCTGCCACACAATGAAAACACAGATTTCCTGCTTATAAACTGTCAATACTGAATCCTAGGTTCAGCAGAACGTGAAACAGAGGGTGAGAATAAGGGTTGTGAGTTACAGGAGCACAAGGCCATATAAACAAACCATAGTCATTGGCCCATGCAACTCTCTTCTCCAAAAATTTAAAACCACAATTTTGATCATTTACCTTTCTTCCATTTAAGAAAACTGAGGAGTAGTTGTGCCTACTATAGTTTCCATTTTTTCAACACCAATTAAATATGACTTAAGTATCCTCTTTATTCCGCAAAGAGGCAAAATGTCACATGACAACCCCTGTTAGGCAAACATGAAAATCATAAAAAATATTTTTAGCTAAACCTATAAATTAACCATACTGTAAATAATTTAGTAACAGAAAACAGTCTTCTTTGTGTAATTCTCCAGTCTCCCACCCCCTCTTATTATTTTTTTCACCTAGATTTCAGAGAAAAAGCTTCTGACTATAGTAAAATTTCAAGCTAGAAGCTAGTTACGTGTCTTTGGTGGTTTACAACAATCTAAGAATGAAGAAGTTGGTTCAGACCAATCTCCAAGACATCTTCCAAATCTATATTTGTAATTGAATCTTTACAGAAAAAAAAATAGAATGATTATTAGGCAAATTTCCAATTGATGTAATTCGTGGCCTACAAGAAAATACAACCAATACTACAAAATGCTGAACAACTCAAAGAAAAACCCAGTATAATTTAAGAATATGATTGTTGATAAAAAGAAAAATGAAATCAAGTATACCTTGTTATATTTTTCAGGAGTGAAAATATCTTAAAAATCATCTAAAGTTCTCTAAAAAGATATAATTGCGCATAGTATTTTCTTGTTTAGATGTTTATTCTTTACAAAACATTTGGATTTAGATTCACAATTACTTTTTTAAATATTTAATTGTCGCCCAAATGTTTTCAGGATATGGCATACTGGGTATATTTTTTGTTTTTGTTTTTTTTTTTAACTCACTTCATGACCTAAACTACCTGATATCACTCATAGTTTTATTTTTTTACTCTTTCATCAAAACCAACTTAGAATAGAATAAACCCCTTCTGTTGGCTGGGATACAGTGTTTTTAAAAAAATGTTCCTTTAGGACAAGAAGTTTACTTCCATTTATAATCTTTGAGATGTTTCCTGGATTCTGCTTTTTTGATATTCATTTCTTGTTCACAAGTGTAATAAATTATGCTATCATCATCTTGAAATGGATACAGGTGTTCTTTAAATGTGTAAACAGTATACTAAGTCTCTTGAGAACTATTTTGAGAAACACTGTCAATTTACCTATCTTTAGTGTTGAAACACCTTTTTCTTTAAAAACAATAAAGGAATCTTATATTTTTCCCTTTGTTCTGGGAATTTCCTAATTGCTGCTGAAGAATTTTTTGTAATTCTTCCCAAATTTTCTTCTGATTTTAGTTAATGAGAACTTTCAGGAAGATCACTGTGACTTCTACGTGAAATCAGTGTCAACATCTACAATTACTCCCATTTGTCTTAGTTTGTCAATTGACCTGCATACTAAGATATGGAAGGAGAGTGGCTGTATGAGGCAATGCAGTCAGTACTATACAGTTGGACAAGAAAGGATAGACTTCTCTCTTTTTCTTGCTATAAATAACCTTTTCTACAAAATGTCACAGCTTTCTGATAAGAACATTTAATATTTTTCATTGCTCACTCAATAAATCTTTTATAGGTAAATTGGCTTTTTTATTTTTAACAGTATGGTAATTCAAATTGAGAAATGTTAGGTGAACATTTAGTAATTAGCAATGAAATAATTGACAGAAACAGATAATACATGTTAACTCCCAGCCCTATGTGCTAAAATCTAAACCTGATCTGTGTAATATGCATAATGTTTTCCATAAAGTAATAGAATATACCCAGCCAACAACTAACAAGCTACATTTGAAGTGTCTAGAGAATATAATACCTAAGACCTTCATCTTTATTTCATTTCAACCAACCACTTCTGTAACCTGGGAATACTCGGCTTAAGTAATCTAAATGATAGCGTTCCTCATTTTTAACTAAAACCTTCATTTTTTTCAGGTTTTTCAAATCTGTTATTAAGTTCTTGGAAACCACGATTGCCTTAATTGTTCCAATTTGCTCCTATTTAGAACTATCTCTCCTTTTATTCTCCAATTTGGACCAGTTATTCATCTACTGAGTAATTCTCCATTAAGATAATTTAAATCACTTTTATTGCTATATATGTATACCACACAGTTTCACCAACTCATGTCTGGGTCAGTATCATGAGTGTCTTTTCACCCAATTACTGAAGCACAGCTTAAAACTCTCTCTCTCTCTCTCTCTCTCTCTCTCTCTCTCTCTCTCTCTCTCTCTCTCTCTCTCTCTCTCTCACACACACACACACACACACACACACACACACACACAGACACACACATCCCTCTGCTATTTGGCACCACTGTGAAATCATTGTTTCCTTCTCAGCTGGTGCCTCAGATCTCTCTGTGAATTCTTTCCATCTGCACATTCCACTTCTATTCACAGAAAACAAGTTAATTATGAACATTATATTAGTGAGGAATAATCTTCCCTAAATTTCTGCCCCCAAAACTAAAGCCTGCACACATCCACAACATCCATCCCCTTCTCTCCACTTAAAGAGCAATTCATCCTTCTGTGCCTTTCATCCTTTATTTATCAGACCTTGGTGAGTTACGCATTACACCCTACATAGCTTCTTTCAAAACCTTCCTCCATAGTGTCTTTTTTCTAATTCACTAACATGTTCCTATTTACCCCCAGTAATGAACAATTTTTCCTTGACCTTGCTTTACTTTCCATCGTGCTTTACTCTTTTCATCATGAAAGACTGAGTTCAATATTTTTGTATCCAATTTCCAAACGTTACATTTACAGGAATCACATATATTCATTTTCACACTTCCCATTCACTCATCAACATCTAGTTTCTGACTTCTTTCACAAATCGCCTTTCACTGAGTTGTCACACTGCCAATTAACAAGTTTAGTGGATAGTACATCTGCTGTTCTAATATTTAAGCTTCCTTCAACTCTTACCTGTTTACTTTAATGATGAGTCTTATACCTTTTTGGTTTATTCTTGAATAACCATTTTTGCCAGTATGCTGTCTTATTGTCACTGTTCTTTTAAATTTATAATTGCTTCTGTATGGTCTGAATATTCTTTCTTGGTAATAGTTTTACTTGCAATATTCTGTAACTCCTAAATTTATATTTTTAATTCAAACCTCACCCCTACCTTTAGTTTGATATCAAGATGTCTATAGTTATCCATGCATATTTATCAGTTAGCTTGTACAAAAATGAACCCATCCTCCCCCACAAACCAGTGATTTATTTGATATTTTTAATCCAAATTGTTACATCTCCATCTGTCAAATTAATCAAACTTGAAACCTGACAGTAATTATTTAATTTTCTCTCTCCTTTTATTCTAAAATCTAGTTATCAAGTCTAGACAATTTGACCACTTAAATAGTTAATGAACACATTCCTTTCCTATATATTGAATAGCTTACTTTCTTCCTAAATAATATCTAATAACTTCTAATATCAAAGACTCCCATAAATAATCTGGTAATTTAGAGGCTATATCCAACTTAGACATTGTTTTTTCCAATAATAGTTATCTATCTAATCATGCACAGTAATAGATTATATAAATAGATTACATAGATTGATAGATTAAAAACAATGCTGCATATATAATTGATACACAGAATCAGTCATAAATAATAATACAGAATGCCTCTAGTCCTGCCATATTTACTCTGCATTTTATCTATAATAATAAAATGGTTAAAGAGCAATGGCCACCTGGAATAAAATTCAATTCCATAGCTTTCCTTGTATCTAGGCATATAGATGTTGAGTAGAATGTTATGGCGGTGTCCAGTAACCTTATCTAAATGACAAAACTCTCTTCCCCATTGTAGCGGTCAGTTCTTCTGTGACCTGAACATGTTCTGCCAAGACTATATGAGTTACAGGCCACTGATAGTGGAGGAATGGATTAGACAGAATCTGACTCCCTATAGTTTTGGTGGAACAGAAATGACATTCTAGTCTAGGACTACATTCTTCCAGACTAATTTGTGAGTAATAAACCTTTTCATTCCTGCTTAAATGCTATTATTTTAGGATATCATATTACTTGCAGCTGAACCTAATTCTAATGAATACACCAGATTTTTGGCTATTTTTGAAAGACTGGACAATCTGACTATTCTATGCCACATTTCCCCATGGCAACGACTGGCTGGAGCAGAGCAGTATCGATATTAAAAATACTGCATTGTCTCCCTTTCTGGACTTATTTTTTTTTAATAATGTTATTTGCATTTGGGTATGAAACACAAGATGTGATCCAATTTCCTTTACATAGTATTCGGGGCTCTTGATTATTTGATGCCTAGTTATCTTCATTATATTCCTTTTCAAAAATCCTTTATTGTCTATAGTCAAATGCCTTGCATTCCTCTACATATACCGATCTCTTTCTAACTCTCTTCCTTGGTTTATACATTAGTTGCTAGCTAGAAAACCTTTATAATGCTCATAACAAATAGCATGTGTGCCAGCAGGTGGCCTCCTGTGAAAGTCAGCCTTAGATGTTCCTTCTTGCAGGAAGCCTTCCCACCCTTCCAGTTTGTTACAAATCCTTCTTCCAGGCTTGTAATTCCCTGAGCATATCTATTGCCACATTATTTTAAAAAATAAATTTATGCTAAGGGGTCTATTACTCTGCATATTCTTAGTAAACTTTCGAATGCCTAAGAAATATGCAGGAAGTTATTTTTAAAGTGGCCATTGCCAGAAATCCAGAGATTGTGAATCAGTAAGTTTAAGACATCACTTGGGAACCTGCACTTTAAACAAGCACCTTTGATGATTTTTACACAGGTGATCCGACCCAACAATGACATTTTGACAGGAAATATCTTAAAATGTGAGTTCCTTGAGTCTAGGTTGTCTTATTTGTTATGTTATACTCAACACCTAGCATATTGTCTTTTGCTCAATAAATACTTGTTAACTGAAGTGTCTTTCAGCACTTGGGAGAAGCAGAAATCATTTCAGGTCACAAGGTCAATTTAATAAAACACAGCTAAGATATACAGAGCTGTAAGCATCTTCTCTACACCTTGGCTCAGTACAGAGGTTAGCTAGCATTGTTGAAACTAAACACAAATGTGGGTGTTTGGTGGTTATCTGTGTTTCTAACTCTTGTACATAAAGCTCTCTTTAGAACGGTAATACTAATGTACTTATTTATTTAAAGGTAGTATTTATGTGCTTATCATTGGAACCAAATATCTATGAATATCTGTGAATGTCAATACAGAACTTTGTTCATATCGGCCACTCAATAATTTTACTGACGAACTATATATACTATTTACAAAATAATTTCTAGGTTTTGTTTTGTTTGGGGTTCCCAAATGTACAACTATTATATTTTTCAGTGTAGTAGTGGAACATATTTTGAATTAACAAAGACTTAAGTTGACTAACAAAAACATAAATGTCTAATTTTACATCCTGATTTTGCATGCCTCATTACCCTAGACATTCTTGTCATTTGTCCAGTTGAGTAGATATCACATGAAAAAATTAGTTTGTATTAGTTTATAACCCAAAGGTCTGAAAGTTTTATAAAAACATTTCAAAACTTAAAGTTATGTAAGTACACATAATTGTTGACTATGTGGATAACAAAAAAGTGCCAAAATAAATTGAAATTTATAAATACCATTTTCTGCTCAGATGGAAGATGCTTAGTTTTTCTATTCTTGATATTAGCTAATTATTAAAAATCTATGAAATATAAATATTCGTTTCTAAGTTACTAGCTTGAGTCAAAAGACACATATCAAAGAGGCATAGGTCATTCTGAGGAATCGTTATTATTTAACCTTAGGTCAAGCTGCTGTCTGCATCATCCCAGGCTATTTTCTGTTTCTCTTATAACTCTTGACTTTCATATGGCCTTTTGGCAAATTTTTCTATTATTTTTGTTCATCACCTTTTGTTCATGTCCCTGTCAGTCTCTACTAGACACACTAAACCACATATGCACTTGGCTTTTCATTTTCCTTCTTAATAGACCTTGAAATTCCCTTCTTAATGCCAACAATTAGTCAAACTGAGGGTTCCCATTAACTGTGCAGATTTTCTGACTAATGTCTCAGGGTAGTACACTTTAACCCTGAGCACATTTTTAAAGTACCATAAGTGTCTTCAATTTGTCTTTCCCTTTAAACAATAATGTCTTCATTTCTTCATTTTCTCAGCTAGTTTTTAATATGAGCTGGAGTAGACATATTGGATCTTGTATACATCTTCACAAAGGTTTAAGGAGCACAATTTTATGGTTGACTTAAAAGAGGAATTATGTTTATTTATAAAATTACTCTTAATGTAATAGAATATATATTCTAAAACAATCTTCCAGGTTTCAGGTTTATTGTAAAAAATAGATGGCCACGAGAGTGCTTAAGAAATATGTATGCAAATTTATAATTCAAATATATGATATAAAACTAAATTATACTTCATATAAGTGAAACACATTTCAAAAATACATATTACTGGTAGAACAATTAATCAAACTGGCAGAACAAATAATCCTTGCAAAACAGTTGCACTATCATTAATATTATAAAAAAACCTATTGATTAAACATTCATGCCATAATATTAGGCTGCAGAAATAATGTGATTCATAATCATCTATTGAATATCATCTATAGTTTCATAGGATCAAATTAGTCCAATTTACAAAATGTCTTCTTGTACCTAAATAATAGAGGTTCATGTCTTCTCTTTGTAATCAATAGAATAACAGTCTCAAGGCTTCCTTAGTTCAGTGGGCCAAAATAACAATACTCTCCTTCTGTCGTTTTTTTCCCTGTGTTAAGAACATGCATATGAAAAGGGACAAATGATCTCTGCAGTAGCATTCATGCTGCATAGCTAGTGTCAGAATTATGTTGAATTTTACCTCCAAATGGTGTCAACCATATTGTATCAGAGGAGTGGACAGATTCAAGCTGTGTTTGCAATACAAAGGCAATGGTGGCACATCATATGGTTTTTTAAAATCAACTTCTTTTACCTACAACACACATTGGAAAGTTTCTCTACCTCTTGTTCAGAGCAGTGATGAGCAAAAAATGGGTACATTTCTCTCTCAAACTTGATTTTTTTAAATTCTCCCCAAAATTATCATAATTTGGGAATGAGAATTCTAGCAATGAATTTACGTATTTCTAATGTCTGTAAACATGGATTAACAATTTTAGCAAAAATAATTAAACACCCGATTGTATATCTGCTTAAATTTTTAAGAAAGTTATGAACACAGATTTTCCTTTCTTTTGGTCAGAAAAGGGAAATCTCCCCAATGATCATGGAAAACATACCCAAGTTTAATCTCAGTTGCTGAAGTGACTCTATTAAAATGTTTTGAACCAGTTATTAAAATAAAATAGAATTACATGAATAATTCATAAAAAGTTTAAGATTTTGGTCTAATGTTATTAAATTATATAATAGAGTTGATTCTGTTCTAACACAATCATTGGTTTAATGACACCAAATTTAGAAAATAATATTCAGGCATACAAATTAATTGATTTACCAAAATAGTAAATGTAAAATTTCCTACACAATGACTTTTAAAAAAACAAGTTTGAAATACCTAAAAGATGATAATTAATAATTGTCTATGAATAAGATGATGGTTATTTTTCAAGACAAAAAAGATGACAAGAATTATAAAATATTACCCAAAAAGTTAATCAATATTGAATAGCTAGCTAATTTCTTTTGACCTAATATAATTTGAAAAAAAAGATTTGTTTGTGCTTAATAGGAACTAATAATTCCTAGTAACTATTTTTAAGAAAGCTTAAGTTTCAAAATGATCTAGGTTACTCAAGTATTATTTGCAAAGGTATTTGACCATTATCTCCATACTATATGAAATGCATTTGGCAAATTTCGAATAAGTAAGACATTTGTATCAGTCCTGAATCTCAACTAGTAGTTTCAGTAAATCTATAATAAGGTCTTGCTTTATTCAATAACAAACTATGCAAACACACCATTTCCTTCTCATAATTCTATTAGAATTGCAAATTAAAAGAAAAAGACAACGTTTCCCTGTTTTTCAAAGTAGACCTCTATTCAGTGTTGCTCTTTCCCATTTCATCCTTCATCCAAGAGATTGTGACGTACTACTGTTCTAATTCTTAGACTACAAGATATATGTGAGAGTAGCTGAAAGTAGAAGAAAGACTCCAGTATAATTTTTAACTTTAAATCTTTTTATAGTCATGTTTTCAATTAATTATAGCACTGTGACTTGTTTACTTTTTTGTAATTTCATTTGTATATAAATCTATTTCTATCTCAACATATAAAACATATTATGATCAATTTATCAAAAAGATAAACTTATATGCCCTCTTTGAAATGTAACCACCTGTGATTATAATGGACCTAGGAAAGAAAATATATATTTACCAATATTTACAAATGCTATGGAAGATATTTGAGCCTAGGAGTTCAAAGCCACATTGTGCAATGATTGTACTTGTGAATAGTCACTGCACTTTAGCCTGGGTAATGTAGTAAGACCCAGTTTCTAGAAATGCTGGTGGAAGATACTTGATTTGCAAATAGTGTGGTCTGAATATATGCTGAAAATAATGATTTTTGCCTTGCCACTCTGCAGCCATATTTCAAAGCAAAACGATATTTATAAATGTTGATTCAGTTAACTAGCATTAATCATCTATTATTCTCCAAATAAATGGGGAGGATAAAATATACATAAGACATAAAACCTGCTTAAGGAGAACTTAAAATGTGAATTGAATCTAATGTCATTAGATATTCTAGTGTTCAAAAAATACCTATTTATCATTGTGAGCACATGAATAGCTTATTTTTAATGGCGATGAAAAGTAAATTCTTCACTACATGGCATTGGCTTAGTGATTTAACAAAACAGGCAAATAAGAGTAAATTGACCTTTTGTTTCATTAAGTATGGTTGTAAGTGATAAATTCAGGTAAAAAATCAATCAGCTTTTTAACACACTAAATTAAAAGAAATAAACTTGCTTACAAAGTTGAATAAGAAAGTCACCTAGTTCCAGATTTTAAGAACTGTATATTAATCGGCTGCAGCCTATCAGTTTATTATTTGTCATATTTTATTTGTTAGGCTTATGAAATTCATGTATGGAAAAGACAACTCATTAAAGACAAGTAGGACTGGGGCAACTTTGGACTGTACACTGTTTTAAAGTGTGCACTATTGTGACTGGTTAATTTTATTTATTTATTTATTCATTCATTCATTCATTCACTTGTAGAAACTGAGTCTTACTACATTGACCATGCTGGAGTGCAGTGGCTAGTCACAGGTGCAATCATTGTACAATGTGGCCTTGAACTCCTAGGCTCAAGGGATACTCCTGCCACAGCTCTTGAGTAGCTAGGACTATAGGCTTGTGATGTCACATCTGGCCAATAATCTAATTTCCATGATATTGTGGCATGCTAATTAATCTTTAAGTATTAGATCAATAAAGAAAGTTTGTTCAATAGCATGTTTTGTTTTTTCTTGAAATGAGTTATTTTGAACCACTGGGTCATAAAGTAGTGATATCCTGTGTTCAACATATGTACTGAAGAAAAGCAGAGCTCTTCATGGTAAGAGGCACTCAACTGGACTTAGAAATGCCTGAAAGCTACAGGAAATAAATGCAATGACTCTTCTTTCTGTTTTATTATGATTATTCCCGGGATTATTAGTTTTCTTTCAGAATTGCCTGTAAGTCTGTTATTTTATACCACTATGAATTTAGTTTTTTAAGCTTTGAATTTGTTTTGTAGATTTTTTTCCCCTCCTTGGTTAGGTTTGTAGACAATTACCTTTTACGGGCTGCAATTCTAATAAGTGTCCAGGAAAAACAGACAAACAAAAGTGGTGTGGAGGACAGAATAATTGGTTTTGTGAGGCCAAGAAGTGTGGAAAATATACCTTACATTTCTCATGGAAACCGAAAATTGTATCTGTGAATGCAGTATTCTTAAAATCTGTGAAGTCTTATCATAAGAACTATTAAAGTTACTTAATGCAGTATTTTTCTAAATTTTAAAATCAAGAAATCCTTTATGGAAGCCACATTTTTTTTTTTTTTGAAAATCTTTTGGACATTTGGAATTGTGGGCCACAGCTGTATTAATAGCAAAGTCAACAGGGATTATATTAGAAACCATGGAAGAGAAGCATTTTTTTTTCCATCCTAAGTGTATTCTGACATCTTAGCTTATTTCACTTTCAGTATTGGAAAGCAAAATGAATCACAGATAGCATGGAATATTAGTATTATTCCCGGAATATTATTATAGGTATATTCATAGACAGGCGTTGTGCCAAGTAAAATAAACTGAAGACCCAGGAATACAACAACACAGCAATTTCAAAATCGAATACAATAGTTGCTTAAGCTCTGTAACTGAATGGTTGGAGAAGAATTTGTCTTATGCAACCACGAGACTGAATTTCTTTTCCAATAGGATAGGACAGCTGGGAAGTGGCAAAAGAACAAAACTGTCCATTCTCATTTTCTGAGGCTATGGAGAAAAGTAGATTTTAAACACTCTCACCACAAAGAAATGATAGGTAAGTGAGGTGATGGATATGTTAATTAGCTTGCTGCGATCATTCAACTATATATATAAATATCACATTGTATTCATAGAATATACAATTATTATTTGTTAAATAAATTCAATGTTTATAAAGATAAATATTGAGTAACACAAATTTTAAAATATCTTATTGATTACAAAAATGGCAATTCGGCTCCATAGCACATTTTATTTATATGTAATATGAAGCTTTTGAAAGCATTCTTCCTGCCAAACAGTCCCATTGAAATGTTGGCAGTAAATATGCCCTTGTTTAGGCTCCCAAATTGCTATCAATTTGTTTTAAATATCACATCTCTTGAGTAAATTTGTTGTATTGAAAATAATCTCAAATTTCAAAGCAATAGGATGTGACAAAAGATTATTTAATTCAAAATTTTCCTTCTGCACACCTCTGTACACTACTGTACAAAATTTCCCTTCTGTACACTAGCTAAAATCAGCTACCATGAAAAGATTTAAATGGAGCTTAGTTGGTGGAGGGCCAGAAGGAAGAGAAATGAAATGTCAGAGTATAAGTTACTGTCTAGTAACTAGAACAAATGGGGGGGTATACATTTATTGTATCAAATTTTTTAAATCATCTATTTCATTGTGAGTATGGAATGGGAAAATGTGACTACAAAATAGCATTATGAACCTATAATCTCAGGAAAAACCACAAGCACTTGGACGTAAGAAAAATGCCATGGAAGGTAGAAGTGGGCAATAACATTTCCCCATATACCCAGTTATGCAGTCAAAATGCATTTGTTTTTAAGTCCATCACACCTAGCTTTGAATTCTGACTCTGTCACTTAGCATTTTAATCTCAGGCACAAGACAAAGACATTGTCTATCAGACATGATTATTTTGAGGGTTGTATTAAATGATGCAATAGACATTCTACTATTAATAAATAGCTAATGCTTTCTGAAGTTTGTAAAGTATTAAAATATCTTTAAAGCATTTTACCATACTAACTCATTCATGACATTTTCACATTCATATTCATATATTTACTACATTGCTATGAGATAAATACTATTATTGTCATTTAACAAAAGAAAATCAAAGTTCTATAAGTTTAATAACTTGGTCAAATTCACACAATTGATAGTTCTCAGAGCTAGGATTAGAATTGCAACAATCTGATTCTAGAGATGGTGCTCAACCACTCTAATAATTGTTGATCAAATATGATTAATTTACAATCAATCCTCTTCAACCATGATTTTATTCCTGGTTTACTTTAAATACACAATTATAATTATAATTTGATAAATTCTCTGGCTTAATTTATAAATCTATAAATTGAGTACAAAAACTTACACAAATATCCTATATAATTTTGAAGACTCTATATAATTTGTATAAAGTAAAACATTTTGAAGACATCTTAATGAATATATAATAAAACCAAATTTGAGCTTTCCTAGGGTACTGTAAAATTAATCCAGTTCAGGGACAGGCAGACTACCAGATCAGCTCTACTGTCTGATTTTATGCTGTCTATGATCTAAAAGTCTTTTTTAAACTGTTAAATAGTTGAAAAAATTTTAAAAATATTTTGTGACACATAAAAATTACAAGAAATTTTCCAGTTTTGAACTCATTTTAAATTTTTTGTTGGGAAATTTGTTTTCTTTCTTATTTTATAATCTATAAAGGTAACTAATAGCTACATAATATCTAATAGCTACAAAATATCCTAGATTTTGAATCTTAGCCCATGAAGCCTAAAATACGTATTGTCTGGGCCCCTGACAGAAAATGTTTTCTGATAGCTTGATTCTAGTTCAACACTCTCATTTTAGATAAGAAAATTGAAGTTCATCAGAATTAAGAGCCTTGCCTAACATCACAGAACTAGTTAGAGGACAACTTAATCCAGAATCAAGACCCTTTCCCTATATGTTTGTTTTTGTGGTTTTCATAAATGATCCCAGGGCTTTGAACTCTATAGCACCAAGAGGCTATATTGTGAGAAACTAAGCAGAGCTTTCATCTAGTTTTTAACACTCTTTATAAAAATAAGTAGGGTATTTACAACATGGTGTTACATCTATACAGAAATAACTAAAACTACTCAGAGCCTGTGAAGAGGGAAAACTATTCTTGTACAATGTCTAAAACTAATATTTGAATTGCAGCAGTACTAAAGTGAAATAAAAAATAATCACAATTTGCTTAGAAGATTAAGTTCAATTACACTTAGGTTGTTGGGGATTAGAGACAGTTAATAATAGTGAGCTGAATGGTATGTGCACATAAATGGTTCTATAAAGAAAACACGATTTTATTTAAAAAATGTACTGCCTACTCAAAGACTGGACTACATATCAAATGTGGTGTATTGTTTTTAAGAGATACACCCCAGAGCTGTATACAAGCAAAAGTAAAATAAAACCTTCCAAAACAGACACCAACCTTCTACCAACTACCGAATGAATGTTGTCTGATTCTCATTCATGTCTTATTGACATTACTAAAGATAATATTCCTTTGTCAAAATTTTTTCTCTTGAGGAAAACAAAAAGTCTAAGTCTTTTGTTGGTGGTAATAGTGGTAATGGATGCAGCTAGTTGTTTCATTCTTATTCAGAAATATGCTTATTAAAATAAGCATTTCAATTTAAGGCTTACATTATACCTTTATGTCACAATATAAATATGTTTTTAAATCATTTTTCTATATCATTTCATTTGTTTTCCCATTGATTTTCATAAATTCATATTTCACTAAGTTTCACATTTGATTTGGGGAAACTGCACAGATACTATAGATATCAAACATGTTTTATACCTTTTCTGTATTAGTTGTGCCTGGAAACAAGTTTACATTTAATTTTCAAAAAGTCAATCTTAAAAGTAAAGCATGCCAGTTAAATGCAACCAAAGACTCCATTTTTAATCTATGAAATGTAGCCATTAATACAAGAGTAATGTGTGTTTCCAAGTCCACGTTTTACTCCCTAAACTCTCCCTGAGTTTCATATTCTCATGTTCCATATTCTCTGTGTTTGCATTTTCAGAACATGCAAACAGGCATTACAAATTTAACATGCCAAAGTCTAACTCTGTAACCCAAAATCTGCTTTCTCTAGTCTTTCTCTCTTAATAAAAGGCATCATTATCAAGTTGGTTGATAAAGCAGTAAAACTCACAAAACTACTTTTCTCCTTCATTCCCACATCAACAATATACACCCTCCCGCACCCACTTATGATCTTCCCACTTCTGGCTGTCTTCATTACTGCCACTATTATCCAAAGATACCATAATCTCTTCCCCACATTATAGCAGCAGCTCCTTGACTTTCACTTTTGCTCCCTGCAATTCATTCTCGCTAAAGAAACCAAAACAGCTTTGATCATACTTAGATTATATCACTCACCAACTTAAAAACTTTCTGTTGTACTTGAAATAAAATCTAAATTCCTTGCTACATCTTGTAAAGCATTATCTGGCTTCTCTCTGCCTCTCTATTTCTATGTCTGCTTATGGCCAGATTCTAGTCTTCCTGTCTTCCAGTCCTCAAACATTCATAAATTAGACTATTTTGCAGTTGATTTATTTTTCACAATCTCTGTTCCTTCAAATCTGAAAATGCCTGTCTCCTTTTTACCATGTTTCCTCAGTTCAAATATTATCTGCTCAGAGAGGAATTCCCTGACCATATTAAGAAAAAAGTGGAGTCATCATCTTATTCCTCATTTATTTGCTCGCCCATAGTTCTTCATTATTCAGATGTATGTTATCGGTTATGTATTGTTTTTTGTTCTGTAATCTTCTACAGAACATAAATTTAGATAAACCAAAATCTAGTTCTGTGTTGCTTTAGAACCTCTGCATAAATATCTAGCACATAGTAAGTGATCAATAAATATTTGCTGAATCAATTAAACAAAAATTGCTATCATCTCATTTGTTTTTCCTTTCCTTTTCCCATTTGTTTTCTGAATTTGGCATAATTAAGATATATTTCCCTGACACCAGTGCTATGTTGTCTCCTTGAACTACCGTAAGCCATGCGGTACACTCACCATTGATATATTAGTTCTGAAGAACTCATGTTATTATAAAGACCATAGTGAATTTATTTCTTTTATGGTGTAAAAGAAAATATACATATAAATTGAATTTTTTCCTGAAATATGTTGTAATAGTTTAATATATTATGCCTTAAAAACCTGCATTTCTAAAATAAAGTAATTCTGCTTCCTGTCTATGCGTTTAATTGCTCACCAACTGTGTGAACTGGGTTTTTAGGGATGAAAACTTAATAGGCAAAATGTTAGCTACTCATGTAAAAATGCTGGAAGAAAAATGCTCTATATTATAACAAGTTGTGGAATAAATATTTTTTTAGCTGGCTATTAGTAATGTCATGTTCATGCAAATAATATCAAAAATGCTCTATTTTATAACAAGTTGTGGAATAAATATTTTTTTAGCGGGCTATTAGTAATGTCATGTTCATGCAAATAATATCAAAAATGCTCTGATCTGACTTTCCTCTTAATTTGATGTTATAAATTTTGAGTTATAATAGTAACATGGAAGCCCATGTAATTCAATTCTTTAAGATTACTGCTGTCTCCAACTGTTAGTTTCCTGGCTTCAAGTCTTATTCTTTATAATATTACACCATAAGATGTAATACCCTCTTGGAATAATCTGCTTGTTATGTATTAATACCTAATTATTCCCAATGCCATCTGTAACAAGAAATCTGATTACTGGAAAGCTGACTGTTATGGTGAAAAATGCAAATATTATTCGATCAAAGTTTTGCTGAAAAATGTGTAAAAACGTAACATTTTCTGATCAAGAAAAAAAGGATTATCTCTTTCATTAAAACATTTGCTGAGACACAGAAAAGCATTTAGTCATTCGGGAAACAGAGGGATTAACAGCATTAAACTCTTTGCTTTAGTAATGTAGTAATTCCAATCTGGATTTGTTTGGTAACTAGTTAAACCAATTACATCCATTATTGAGACACTTTGAGAAGTTCGCTAGCATTAATATCTGACTTTGTTATGACAAAGATAACCCAACTATTTGGTGTATAAGCAATCAAAAAACACACTGATGCTAAATATGTTCAGTGAAATAAAGTTCATTGAATTCATAATTGAATCAGATTAGCACAAATTTTATCTAATTAAACCAAAATTAGCACATATTATATGGCACCATTTTATACCTTACAGAACAAAATATTTTAGATATAATAATTTAGACATGTGGGAGTATTTTAATTATTTTTTTAAATAAATAAATATACATTGACTAAAATGTGTGGATTCTGTATAGTGTATTACCAATGCACAATTTCAAATTTCTGTACTATTTTGTAATCTTATTATTTTATGGAAGTGTTGATAAAATCTAAGTATGCACACAACAGTATCCAAATCATATTATTCTCATTACAATGCACATTACTTTTCATTTCATATGCAACTTGGAAATGTTTAATATGACATTGATTTTAAAAGGAAAAGTACACAATCAATGTCAGAGACTCTGGGAAGGTCCATTGTAGTTTATGGTAATGGTGACCCTTTTCTACTTTACCCCCCTTTTCTGGGAGGCAAAGACTGCATCTTTGATAATGCTATGGAGTGGACATTTATCATCTGTATTTGAGGCACTTACATGTTTCACTATATATTGACTTTTTCTATCGATATGCTGTAACTGAGCATGTTTCCTTCCTGTATTCTTCTGCCAAGAAAAGAAATGGAGTTAAAAGCAAAGAGAATACGACATACAAGTGAGTAAATGCGTGACTTAGCTTACTGCTTTCTGCTTGTTAAACCTTTGGGTTTGTGTATCTGTATGTTACTACTAAGTAATTGAGTATTTCATTTTACTAATCAATAAATAGCAAGGGAATTATTTTAAAAGTATACACAAGGTTATATTAAAGCTTCTGTCATCTATTTTACATATATAAATAACACTAATCAAAGCTAAGTACCCAGAGACTCTTCCTATATGTCTTTTACTATAATTTTTTTTTAATTTTCTAAAGTAATATCTGATTTCTCAGGTAACTACAATTGAAAAATTATCAGTCATTCACTTACTCAGATAAATACTGGTTTGATTATTTCAGTTTAGAATGCCTAGTCAAAAATGTATTAGTGAAGTTATAAAATACCAGGAATTATTCCCATTTTACAGGAAAAGAAATGAAGATAAAATGAATGAAAATAAAACTATTATGATAACTAAATAAAATACCTCTTTTTTTATTTAAAACACTGCTTTAAGATTTTTAACTATTTATAATAGCTAATAAAACTGATGTAATGACAACACTTTTTCAAATGGCTCAAAACCCAAATTATGTAGAAGAAAGAAATACAAAATAGTATAGTGACAATCTTTTCACACTACCAAGGATGTACTATTCTACCATGACAAGGATGTGTATATCTCACTTTTGTGGGTCATAAACTACTTTAGATTTGAACTTATTTCTTTTCCCAAGATAGTTTCTACAGTATTTTTCATGTAGTGAGAACCCAGTTAATGTTACCAATAGAATATTTAAGCCTAACACATTTAAAAGTCTTTAAATGATTAGATAATTCTCCAGTAAGTTTTGTGCAAAGTTCAAGCATGAAATATAAATATATCTCAAGTACGTAAAATAATATATATAGTAAGTAAATGGGAAAAATGAGTAATTAATTGGATAATTGAGGTCTAAACCAATAACTTAAATTCCTAGTGAGTTGAGGCAAAAAAGGTTATATTGGACTTTAATCATCGAAGATGATTTCTTCAGTGGTCTGTTTTATTTATAGATTGTAGTTCTTAAACACTTAATTTGTTATTATCTTAACTATTTAATTTTTTCTAAAATCCAATCAAATTTTGATCGGTCACAAAAAGGTCAATTGGTTCCTGTTTCAGGATATCTCTATTTTTAATATGTAGTTTCATGGAAACATTTAGTGGCATTTCTTTTTAACACCAAGAAGAAAGTCTTGGATTTTCCACAAGTTAGTTTTTATAATAACATTTTGGCAACACTGTAGATGAAAGAAAGTTCCAAGAGATTATATGAAACTTATTTAATTTAGCCCTCTTCTTTATGGTTCAGGGCCACATTAAAGCAAATTATATAACTTAAAAGTCTTAAGTATGCATATAATAAGTCTCTTGATGTTATACAGAGTTCATTCTTTAAAATTAAATAATATATTGAATTTAGAATGGTTTAAAATATTAAAGAAAATGTGCCAAAACTTAATATATGCTAAAATTAAATTTTTAGCACATTTTATATTTGTATTCCATTTTTCTTCAAATAAGTATACAAACAAAAAATAGTATTTACAGATTATCTAATAGAAATGCTGAATTAGAAACCACTATTTTTAATTTTCCACCAACACATTATAAACAGAACACCCATGTTCATCCTTGAAAATTTATCCTTCTCTCTGTACATACTAAATAGCATGTATTAGAAATACTAAAAAGCTAAATTAACAAACTGTCCTCGGAATCACCAATATCATTTTGACACTTGTTAAAATTACTGACAATTTTCAATCTATCTAATATAAATACTGCTAAGAAAAAGAAACTTGTTATTTTAATGTGATATCAGCTATTTCAATTTCCTCTTGGATAAACATGTAAAAATGGTTAAACAATAAATTTCTATGGCAACAAGTTGAATTCCATTATATTCTTAGTTACAACAGCAGCCACAGAAGCTACTACTTTCTTTAAAGCAATGCAACTAAACAAAATACCTTCTTCTTTCCTCATTTTCCATTGAGCACAATTAAATCTCTTTTACTTTGATGAATTAAAGAATAATTTAACTGGAAACAAGATATCTCAACTAATGCACATGACAACTACAGTTACATGGGAATTTTATTTAAAGACAAAACAAAAAGAAGATAAACTAAACTAGTATGTGTATATAAAACTAATAATTATTAAGCATACATATATAATTATAACAATATTTTATCAAAATGAATAGAACACTGCCAGTTTAAATAACTAATGCTCCTATATATAAATTTTGGATGTATTTTCTACATAAACTTTTAAAATATGTAGACAATTTAGATTTAGTTATTTGAATGTTTATAATTTATGAATTCATTTGGCACATTCATCTTTTCCTTGTATGTCTTCTTCTACACTACTCTTGGAGAACACACTGAAGTTATCTCCATTGAATGAAGGGAAATATATATATATATATATATATATATATATATATATTTTTTTTTTTTTTGCTGCAAGAAATACTGGAAATGTGAAGAGCCATCAATACATGTAATAATTGACTCCGAAAATACATCTTGTGTCCCTAATTTCTTATATAGTATCTCTGTGACATTTTTTTTATTGCATTCTTTAAGAACTTGATCAGGTGAATGTATATGAGTACTTCACTCAAAGAATAAGGGGTTTGAATACAAAGAAAATTGGATTTAAATTTTACTCCACTATTAACTATGTATGACCTGAATTATTGCTTACTCTTCTTAAGCCTCAATTTTCTCATCTGTATAATAGAATAGTAATATCTTACTAAACTACCATGTGGTTGTAAAGACTAAATTAAATAACTCTGGAAACCGCTTAGCACATGTCTCATACACAATGACCACTCCAAAACCATTAAAGCTACTAATTTAAAAAATAATTTTACCCCATTAATGTTGGCTTCTAATTGCAATTTATTTTTAATTATGATGAATAGAAGTGATTGCTTCTGTGCACATCACCTATAAAAAGTTTTAGTTTCCCAACCTAGAGTAGTCATGTATCAGTTTCAAAATTACTATCCTGTCTCACTAGATATCTTTTGTTAAATGTCACTTTCCACCAAAGATATTGTTTCTACATCTGCCATTTTTTCTTTTCTTTCTTAAGGTCAGAACACTGTTCAATATATGACTTTTCTCCTTTCTAATTTTTCCATCACAAATAAATCTGTTGGTTGCTTACCACAAATCCAGCTGTACTTTTCATTAAAAAAGAAAACCTTCATATGAAAAATTAATAAATAAAAAACCCATAATATTTGTAGGAGGAGAGTAGGTTACAGTTTTGCCGTCATGAAATGCAGTCCACAAACAAAAGAATCGACAGAAAATGATGAATGGCATTAGGAATAGTCATGGTTTATAATAAAGATTTTATTTTAAAAGTGTTAAAATAAATAATACATATTCCAGAACATCACTGTCCTGGGAAATTACTTTTCTCTAGAATATGAGTTCTAGATGGCAAAACTACTTACAACTGCTATAGGGACTTTCATTAGATGATTTATAATCCTATACTCTTAAAAATCTGTGGTCTGCAGTTTTTGACATATTTCTCAAGGGTGGATATGTGGTGGAATGCAGACCCCAACAACATGTGTTTTGTTTGCTTTTGAAGCATAACTACTGTTTAGAAATCCCAGAGAGAGATGATTGAGGCCAGAGTTAGTTACAGTGGCTCATAACATTTAAACCGGTCAATGCTTTTCTTGTTAATTTCTGGGCCACAACCAGAAATGCGGATGATGGGAGAGGAGCACTTCTTTAGGATAATGATTAATTTTTATAAAGACGAGTGCTTTAACAAATTTCAATATGCAGTTGCTGGGGCGGGGTAGGTGGGTGGGCACTAATTAGTTTTACCGTTTTCAGCAGATGTTGAATTCAAAATGCCAGCAGCGTCTCAAATGCCAGTCATTAGGGCTGTCTTTCATGGAGGAGTGCTGACCAATGAAATCTCCACTCTGTTTAATGAGACCGATCTAGGCAGAGTCAATTAAATCAAATCTCTCCTAACATCCTTAATATATCTGCAGTGTGGGCAGCACCAACAAAAGCAGCAGCGAGGGATTTCCAACATGAATACAAGAATTCACTGCCGCATTAGAAGAGGGAATAGAGGGAGTGGAGTGTATTCGGGGAAGACCTTACTTTAAGGACAGGGGCAAGCTGGAAAAGCCGGGGGGCGGGGGTCGCGGGGTGGGAAGGGAGGTTTGGGGGATGGGGTAAGAGGAGCTACCTAAAGGATCAAAAAGCTAAGTAAGGCGATTAGAGAAAGAGCCTTAATGTAGCCCAAGAGGGAATCCACCCCCAACTGTTCCCCTCCCCGTCCCTTCCACCGCAAATCCAATTCACCAGTTGCAAATATGAAGCTGGAAAAAGGTAAGGACCCAAAGTTGAAAACATTTTCACTTTAATACTGAAAAAATATGCCATTTATAAAATCCTCGAATAGAATTAGTAAGTTTAACGTGCTTTCTCGGTTCTTTTCCCCCTACTTTATAAGTAAGATTTATACCGGCACAGAATTGCTACCATAGGATCGCAGCCTAAGCACTAGAGTGACATTAATTGGTCATGCTTAACTGCCTCAAAGTCTTTTTTTTTTTTTAATAATTACACTGATACTATAATAGAAATCATGGGTACTTAATTTACATTCAGATGGAAGGCATTATTGGATATGTATAGAAAAATATCCCCCCTCAAAAAGTAAAATAAAATAAAACATCACCACCAAAATAAAAGAACCCAAAACAACCCCTAAAAACTTCCCTCAACAAAATACATTGTTAACTCATAAAATGGACTGATGACTAGCCATGCAAATGTCTTAAATAAAACCTTTACATTTTTTTTTTCACAGTAAACGTATGCTCTGAACTGCCTACCGATCACAAATGATGGCGAAATGGCACTTTCTGATTATACTGTATTTTGTTTATAGAAAGTTTGATACGATGGGACTTATCAGGTAAGAGGGTGGGTGCTGTGAACGAGACGCCTTCTCCAGTCGCGGGGGCGGGCAGAGTCCCTGGAGCGCGTGGATTCCATGCGAGCCATGCAGCACTTTTTGTTTTTGTCAGAAGTCAAAGTTACTTATTTACAATACATTCATGCCTTCGTGCAACTGCCCATCCCTGCGTAGCCAACAGGGAGCCATCACGGGGCTAATCCACAGGGGAAAAATAGATATCTATCTCTCTATATAGATGTGGATATATGTATATATGTATAGAACGGCGGCATCCGACCCGAGGGGCCCTTCTGCGGAAGGGGGAGGGCACTGTCAATTCTTCCAGCGGGGTCCCTGCTGGGCTTTCTGTCCAAAGGGGTTCGAGCAAAGAGCGCAAAGAGCGAGCTGGCTGCGCTCTCCCAGCTCGCCACAGTCTGCTCTGTTTCCAGGAGGGAGCTAAGGGTCAGACCCTCTCAGTCGAGCGAGTCCACAGTAACTTGTTCACGTTTGTCCCTGGAGGTTTGTGGTGCGCAGGATTGGGGTCAACGCTCTTCCAACGCCCGGGGCGGCTGCGGGCGGCGGAGACGGATGCATCGCCTTCCCCCTCCCCTCCTCCTTCCGGGCTGGGGTCTCAGTCTGAGAGCGAGTGAGAGCCACAGTCATACACTCTGTGGGCCCCATCTGCGTTGTAAGGTCCATTGTGCCAGTAGGAAGAGTCACAGACTGTCTGTAGGGAATTGATCTCGGACGCGGAGGAGTTGGCATCCCTTCTCTTGGACCGCTTTCTGTTCCTCAGGATAAACACGAGCATGCCCACCACGGTGAAGGCGGAGGTGACAAACACCAGCAGCAGTCCCGGGACCAACACCGAGATGGACACCCTGCTGGTGTCTAGGTAGGAGTTGGAGTGCGTCCCGGTCTCCGCCAACCCTGTGCTGTTTTTACTGTGCGAAGTTAACGTGGGCGAGATCCTCCCGTACAGCTGAGGGCAAATCTCGTCGTTGGAGAGGAGCATGAAATCCTTTCTAAAGAAGTTCACCGGCGTCTCGCACTTGAGGTCGCTCATCAGCACTTCGGAACCCAGGCGTTCTGCCCATTGCTTGAAAGGCACAATGGTGCAGGAGCACTCCCAGGGGTTCCCGTGCAGGTCGATCTGGATGATGGAGGTTAACTGGTCCAGCACCCCTGCCACCGGGAGGTACATGAAGTAATTGTTGTGCAGGCTGAGCTTAGAGAGCGAGACCCCAGCGAACACGTCCACGGGGAGGGACCTCAGCAAGTTGTTGTTGAGAATGAGGATCCTCAGTTTGGGCATGGCGTGGAAAGTGCCAGGGAGAATGAGCTGGATCGCGTTGTACTCCACGTTCAAGTACTCTAGGTTCTGCAGCCCCGCGAATTTCTCCCGGGACAGCGTGTCCAGGTAATTGCTATCCATGTACAGCCACCTGAGGTCCAGAAGGTTCTTGAAAGTGTTGTTCTCCACGGTGGCGATGTTGTTGTTGCCCAGATCCAACAGAATGAGGTTCTTGTAATCCACAAAGTGCGATTTTCGGATGCTGTGGATCTTGTTATCTCGCAGGAAGAGCTCCTGCACGTTGGCGAGCTTGGGCTTCAGATCAGCCAAGCTGCTCACGTTCCGGTTGTTGCAGTTCATCTTTAAACCCGACCCCGGGATGTGGTCGCAGCTGCAGCCCCCGGGGCAGGGCAGACTGCCGGCCAGGGGCTTGTTTCTGGCGCTACCCGTCGCGATCGCTGCCGTGGGTCTGATCTTGATCTGCCAGTTGCCTGGTATCTTTGTACCTCCGTTGGGAGCGGACCCTGGGGTGGCATGATCCTCCTGCCCGTTGGTCTTGAAAGGAGTTGGCAGGGGGCCAGGAGCAAAGGTTTCTTCTTGGGCAGGGGGCGCCGGGAGACTAGAATCCACTCGGTTTTTCAAAGGACACAAGTCCTGCTCGGTGGTTTCATTGAGGTCTTTACCCTGCAGTCTGGTGGGGGCTTCGCAGACCACTCGGCCGATAAGGGCATTCTTGGGGATGTTTTCCAGCCACTCCTTCAGGGAGAGCAGATCACAGGTGCAGTCCCAAGGGTTATCCTCCAGCAGGATCTCGGCGATGCCAGGGATTTGCTCCAAGACCTCCTCATAGGGCAGCGTTTTCAGCCTGTTTCCCCGGAGGTCGAGGTGGGTGATGGGCACATACTGGAACACGTTGGCAGGTAGGGTGCTGATGAGATTGTCATTTAAGATGAGTACCTCCAGCTTGTTCAAGTCCTGGAAGGCCCCTGGGTCTATATCGCGTAATAAATTAAAATCAGCCTGGAGGTACTCCAGATCGTCCAGCCCCAAAAAAGTCTGCTTTCGAAAGGACTTGATCTTGTTGTTGTTGATGTGCAGCCTTTTCACCAGCTGCAGCCCCAGGAAAGCCCCCGGAACGATCTCATGCAAGCCATTGTTTTCCATGTGCAAACTAACCGCATTATAAAAGTTAGCGAACTCATTAGGGAAAAGTCGAGTGAGGGAATTGCCATGCAGAAATAAATGGTAAAACTGGGAAGTCGGGGCGGTGAAACGCTGCAGACTTGTAAAGCCCTTTTTTTCACAGTCTACGTGTAGGTCCCCTTCTATCTCATTGCAGGAACAGATCTTCTCTTTGCAAACGTCCCCTGTAACGTTTCCAGCGGCAAAACAAAGAGACGTCTCCAGCAACAGAATCCAAAGCAGCATTTTTAAAGCGAGCAATTCATTCCCGATCTCATCACAAAGTAACAGCGACCATCCTGCTCGCCACAGACACAATTCAAGTTCATTTAGTGCTCCAATGTCCGAACCCAGGGAAGGAGAAGAAAAGGGTTTGGGGGGGTGGGGGTGGATTCCTTCCTCCCTAACCCCCCCGCACTGCAATAGCCCAGACGCCAGTCAATAATTATATCCACAAACTATCCAGGCACGTAGTGCAAGGCAAGCAAAAAAAAAAAAAAAAAAAAAAAAAAAAGTAGGAAAAAACCCCCACTCCCCCTCAAAACCCTTTAAGAATAACCAAAAAGAAGTTAAATATATACATATAAATTAAAAGTACACCCTTACAGAATCTCGTCTAGTGGTCCTCACCGACCAGAAAGGAAACAATGCTAGTAATTAGAAGCAAGTGCATGTTAGAGAAACAAGCAGAGGGTTTGCAGCGTAGTACAGGCGCACTGCCTGTGCATGGCTGTGCGTCGGACTGACCTTGCCTCTCTGATACAAAGCAGGCTTTTCAGCGGCTTCTGCTGTTGAGGCTGCCGGTGGAGTTCTTGCTGTGGTTGCGGGATGCCCAGAAGTCCCCCCGAGGTGCTGTCCAGTCCCCCCGGTGCTGAAATCACGACCGACAGAAGGACTCACGCTGCCCAGCCAATGGCGCTGGAAAATTTCCGCAATCGCTGCGTTTTGTGGCTGTCCATCCTTTTCCTTTCCTCCCCTTCGGTCCTCTTCAGCCTTTTTTCTGTGCTCTCGATCTCGCTCACTAGCTCTTCTTTTCTTGTTCTCCTTCTCTTTCTTCTGCTCTTTCGGAATTACGTGGAGGGGGGCGGAGGGCGGGGGGCGAGTTGTCTGAGGGAGGAAGAGAGCGCGAGAATGAGGGGAGGCGGGCGGAGAAGAGAGTTGCTAAGAAGCTCTGCTCGTTCCAGCCTGGTGCACTCTGAAAGATCTGACACCCTCTGCTGATCTGCAGTAGCAAAAATCCATCTGGTGAGGGAATGCTGAAAGGGGGAAAAAAAAAAAATACACGTACAGGGCAAGCGTTAAAAATGTGAGCATTAAAGGCTGTCGATCTACATAGACGCGTGTTTTAAATGGATTATTTAATTCTTTTTGCGTGCTGGAAACTTTACCCTTTCCTTTCCTTAACGACCTCACAGACCCCACTAGCTCCGGCGTTCGCGAAGGAGTGCTTTTAAAACATTTATTTCCCAATGGCTTGAATAAAATTAGTGTCAGGGTGTCAAGCGAACAGCAATTTGAGGTAATTATACTGCACGCCATTTTCATCGGTGCTTTAAATGCATTTCTTCCTTCTCTGCGGCACAGTGTTTTATGCTATTTGATGTCTTTGAACCTTTTTTTTTTTTTTGTCATGTTGAAAGTGGCTATTCGGAACATGTATATTACATAATATCATAATTGGCTGTGAAGTTTTTGTTGCAAGGTATATAATCGAGACACATACTTTCTAAAACTTATTGAATTTTAGTCAATTTGATCATTGAGAGTTGGTTCTTTGATGATATTTCTTGAATGTTATTTAACTCTGCAGGGTGAAAACACAATGCATGCTTAAGTCTTTGATTCCAGACTGGAAAGCTTTAACTGAGAACCGGAAAAGGAGAGAGGGGGCAGGGAAAAATCTCAAGATGATTTGTGAGTGCTCTTTAAAAAAAAAAAAAAAAAAAATCACTGGCAGGAAGGCGCGCGCACACTACACACACACACACACACACACACACACGAACACACACACACACACACCACTCACAAAGTTTCCGCATCACTTCGGACTAATTTAAAACATGTACAAGTAAATAACCAGTTGCATTTTGAGAGGAGGAGATAGAAATCGCTGGTCTCCAAAGCTCGGTGTGAAGGCTCTGCAGGTAGCGGGCAGCTGCTCTCCGCACAGATGCTTGTTGGGTCACTGATGCTGGGGGAGCACGAAGCACAGGCTTGTTTGGCGAGGGAAACACTAGATTCCTGAAACTTGGAGCTTATAAAAACCAAGTAATCTAAGCTTCTGGGAGGGGAGAGAACGTGGAAATGCTGCTTCTGGGAAGCTTGTTTTGTAGACTTTCCTCAGCGGAATCCACACCTTTTCCATTTTTGCGTTCCAAAAAAAATTGTGGATCGTTTTAGGATTTGGGATTTACAGGACATTTAAAATAAAATTACTGTTTGGTTTTTCCTTCCGTCGAAGCAGAGTGGATATGTTTACATTACTTTCCCTTTTAGTTAGGTCTTTTGCCAGTGGGACAGCTGTTACAAGCCTGCTAATAATTTGTGTAAAAACAGCAAATATTCAAGGAAGTGTGCATTTTGGGACGGATGGGGAGTAAACATTTAGGGGGAAGGACTGGGGTTGGGGAAATTTTCAAGACTAGGGTAGGTGTGGGTGTAGAGGTGTTTAAAGGTTTCAATTTTTAAAAAAAATTTTATATCAGACGTTAATTACTAGGTGGGTGGGGGAAACTTCATATCTACATATAATGTTTTCATATAAACAAATGTGCTGTAGCCCTCCATTGAAATTCAGTGGAGGGGGTGGGGATGAAGACTTAGCTGTGTGTGTATATATGTGTGTGTGTGTGTGTGTGAGAGAGAGAGAGAGAGAGAGAGAGAGAGAGAGAGAGAGAGAGATTTTTCAGACATCCTATTACACTTCTGAAATAATTTTGTTCTTATTTAATTTGGCCCATTACCACATGAAGAAAGAGATACAAGATCTTTGTCAATTTCAAAGCATGTTGCTAAAGAAATGCTAGGCAGCTGAGAACTGCAGATGTGGAGGAGTACAACTAAAGGAAAGAATATTTTGCTGCTTTGTAAATAGGACTCAGGTCTGAAACATCTTGACTCCAGAAATCACCCTGCTATAGGAAGGCAACCTCTTGATATCTGTGATGGATAGGAGTAGGCAAGACTCTGAAAGAAAGAAAAATGCTGGCTCTTTAGAAACAATAATATCGAGGGTAGTAACTTAAAGTCACACTTTTAAACTTAATTGGTTACTTGTTTTTTTCAACTTGCTGAATAATATATTTAAGTGAAGAGACTCAAAGAACATGTTGATTTGAGTGAACTTAGTTAACCTGCAATTTGTATTCAGATTTCATGTTCCTCCCCACCCATTAAACTCTGTATCCTCTCTCTCTTTTTCCCTGATTACCTGTTTCCCCTTATAATACTAATCACAATAGAAAATGTAGTTAGTATCTTCATATTCAGATATATTACAAAATTTTTCTAGTTCTATCCTCTTCAAATAATTTATTATCTCTGCACCCTAAGAAAAGAAGTGTGGCAGTGCCCAGATGAGCAACCAAACCCGAGAGAACAAAATATTTAAGGTTATACCACCTATATGAAACTATTCACTACAAAATTGCAAACATAGAGACACATATATGTTCTATTGAAAATGCATCTTCTATAGTGAGTTAGTATAATTTTTATTATTTTTATAATAAACATATTTTAGAGACTTAATACAGTATAGAAACCACAACTCCAACTCCAAATGCTAACAATTCAAGTATCACAGTAAATATAATGGTGGGAAATAAAACATGAGTATTTATACCTGATCTAAACCTTTCTAATGCCTTAAAGGAACATTTCTCAGGCAAGAATTCTTCTTAAAAAGATTCCATTCTGTTTGAGCCCAAAGAAATTCCTTCAACTGCTTTGCCTTTCTTAACAGATGATCTCAGAAGCCATAGATAAAAAACACTTCAGACTATGATGACAATTGATAATATTTGCTCAGGGTTATAGTTTTAATCCTGGTTGTGGCCAAAAATATTTCAATTGTATCATCAAATGCTTGTACATTCTCATACATCCTCAAACAAGTTCTTCTCTCAAACAACAAAAGTTAGATGTACATACATATCATTGAATTATTCAGATTAAGAAGAAAATTATCAGTTAATTATCTATTTTTTTCTGAACAGCATCACATTTCTAGATGTTTCTGTATGTGCACTGCATTTTTAAAATGAAGTAGTAGAATTTATGACAAAAAAAGTATCTATTTTTATTATTCAGTTTACTTAATCCTCACAACAACTTTCAAAAGTACTGGTTTAATTTTTCTTTATAAAAGTAATACTTTTTAATTTGTTAAATAAAAAATTAAGTGTGGGAATTTCATCTTTATTCTTTCTTCATTCACAATACTTCTTATTCCAGAAGTAATTACTGATACATGATATTATCATCTATATTATAAATGTGGAAACTCAGATTGAGGAAGATTGAATAATTTACCAAGAATAAATATCAACTAACTTTTTCAAGGAAACAAAGTAACAGACTCATGAGCTAAGCATTTACTCTCCTTAAACTATTGGTTCTTAATATGCAATGCCATTCATAACCTTAGTGAAGCTCTCTGTGGATCAGTTTTCTTCCCAGTAAAACAAGTCACTGTGGTTTGTGATTTTTTTTTTTTTTTTTGGTAACTCTAAACCCTTTTTCTACATCAAAAACTCTTAAAATAATTTCAAAAATGGCCTAGTGTCTCTTGCCTCCCTTAGACATTTTAGATTTGGATTCAGGATGATTGTTCCTATATTTATATATTCACTATGGTTTGAAACCAAGAATAAACATAATGATCACTGTAGAAGAGAATTCACTAGTCTCCAGTTTAACCTATTATTGTTCTTCTCTACATTTCACAGGACAGAAGAGTCGTTGAAAGTTTTCCTTCTTGTGATAACAAATTGCAGGCTAAGAGACAGGAACATAAATCAATTGTACCTATAAACTAATATGCTTAGAATATAAGATTTACCTCTCATTTTTTCACATTGTGTTCTTGTAGATTGGAAGTAATATTTTAGGAATAGGGTGCTATAATAATGATCACATTACATGACTTCTGAAGGTCAAGACAATGAAATACTTTTACAAAACATATTTTATAGTAAATTATTTTCAAAAGTTAACAACTTTTATTTCTCATCAAAGAAATAGCAATCTCACTAGAACACATAAAAATACATTTTTTTAAAACTTTGTGGCTTAAAGTATCACTGCCTAATGTTTACTCATTTAAATTTTATATTACTTTGGACCACGGGTTTCCTTTTTTGGAGTAAAACTAAATTTCTCATATTGTCTCATTTATCTAACAAATTTCATATCAATTATCATTTTGCACTTATTGGGAAGAACATTGATCACTAACATGATTTTATATGTTCAGGAATCCTAATTTTTTCCATTTGCTTATTTAACATAAATCAGGCAACGAAAGTTATTCCCAGGAAGGGTGCTACTCTTAGCTATATACTACACTAGACTATATTGCAAGTATATGAGAAGGACGTATACTTCAAGAATTTTTTATTTTATTTTATTTTATTTTATTTTATTTTATTTATTTTTGAGTTGGAGTCTCACTCAGTCACCCAGACTGGAGTGCAGTGGCCGCTCCTGGCCACCGCAGCCTCGACCTGCTGGGCTCCGCGATCCTTCCGCCTCAGCCTTCCAAGTAGCTGGAACTACAGGCGCGCGCTACCACGCCCGGCTGATTTTTTATTTATTGTAGAGATGAGGTCTCGCCAAGTTGCCCAGGCGGGTCTCAAACCCGCGGGCTCAGGCAATCCACTCACCTCAGCCTCCCAAGGCGCGGGATTACAGGCTGAGCCACCG